>JAZHYW010022412.1:0-37444 GCA_037355805.1 Ixodes ricinus
CAAGACGTTGTACTACACCGATGACCATGAATCGCACAACCTACATGACTGTTCGACAGGAATCTCATCAATTGTCTAACGAACTATGCAACTATCTTAAACAACTGGCTTGTGTTTTAGATATTTATTGTTGTTGTTGTTTTTCTTTTCATCTCTTTACACCTTCTTCCCCCAAAATTCAGGCAGCGACAAGTCCCACCAACGGAGGCGCACACCTCTCCGTGCTTCCCTCTTTTCCCTTCACGCACAAAATAAACAAACAATCCGTCTCTCGACGAGCCGTCTAACCCGCCAATTTTCTACAACAACACGCCACCTGGAGAAATCCTTTCGTGTATATACTTGTTCGGATTCCCATTTTGCTTCGTATTTCGCTAAGCGCGAGCTCAGAGTGTCTGCACTAAAAGCGGGAATATACTGTGCTTTTCAATCTATCAAAATTTACCGGTAAATTTTGCCATATAACACGTTGTTCCCTATTATTTAAAATATTATGAAAAAATTAATCACCCAATTGCCAGATTTAGAAAATCAGCAGAACCCATCCTTTGGGAATGATTATCTACGTTAATGCGAATGGCATCAAACGGTGCGGAGTTATGCGCGTTCGTCAGGTGGCTGGCACACTCTAGATACGCCAGCCCACTCTTGAGGCGATTCTAAATTTGTTGACACTTTCACAGCCCTGCGCACGATCTCCGCAGCCCAGCACGTGCGTTTGTGTCACTTAGGAAGGCGAGCAAAGCACGCGCCATACGCACAAACACTCAAAATGGTACCGACCAGACTTTCTGGCGTCTCAGCTAGTCTCAACCAACGGTACTCTAAACGGTTGTTTATATCTTTACCATAGGACGCGCTTTACAGCGCTGTCACAGCTACCGGTGCGCGCGCGTTCCATGCACGAGGGCTCATTCCGCTCTCGTGAGGGCTGAGCACGGCCGCTACATCACCCTCTCCCGAGCGCGGGAGAGGGTGAGCTAGTGGCCGTGCTCAGCCTCACGAGAGCGGAATGAGCCCTCGTGCATGGAACGCGCGCACCGGTGCGACGCGCTGTAAAGCGTCTAGTAAAGATATAAACAAGCGTTTAGAGTGCGTTGAATGACTGCCTTCATAGCTCTGTGGTTAGCGCGTCTGCCTGCTGATCAAAGGGTCAACGGTTCGAATCCCAGCCGGCGCCGGTCTTTTTTATTTATTTATCGACCCGCGGCGTAGAGGTTAGATAGCCAGATAGATAGATAGCCAGATAGATACATAGACGAAAAGTGCGTGAAGTATCCAAAGAATGCTATTCGCATTAAAAGGAATTATGGGAGCTTGTTTAAGGACAAGCTATAATTAACTGTTGCGGCTCCAGCAACAATTTATTATTGTGAGCATAGATATTTTAATATCCCCAAGTCCAACTTGTACGGCATTCAGTACAATTCATCAAACTAATTGTAATCTATAAACTTTTGGAGTAATTTTGTAATCATTTGAATGAATGAATTAGAAAGTAATCGCAAGAGTAATCTAATTACTCTCGTAAGTATTAGAATTACTTACAACCATTACTACCCCCCTTCTTAAGGGCACCCTTTGGTTGTACAAAGTTCCTAGCAAGGCATCTTCAGACCAGGGGCCCTAAACTCGTCAAACTCAAAGTTGGAACCGAAAGTTCACGAAGCGCGCCGATTGGACGTCGGCGAAAAAAAAGTGCGAAGTCATCGTCGTGATAGGCCAATTGGTGCGCTCCTTCAACATCGGCCCCAACTTTGTATTTGACGAGTTTGAAAGCCAGATCTTCAACAGCAGGATGGTTTACCAAAAAGTGGCGGATTAAAGAGATGAGTATAATTTATAGTTCGGGATTCCAATCCAGTCGTGGACTGTACGAAAGACCTGTCATATGAACCCGGCAGAAAGCTTTGTCGCATAATATTCTCAAGTATGTGCTCGGAAAAGATGGCGGTTACTTTTTTCGAATAACGGTCCATCACTTTTCTTTGGCAAATTGAATACTTTTATAATAAAGAAGTTAATGTAAATGTAATCAATTACTTCCTTTATTAACGTGTATACTTCCTTAGGTGTTGGTATATAACATATTTGCGTGTACACCCACTCATGTTGGTACATATGCACCCGTCTGTAGGTATGTAAACACAAATTCAAGAACATAACTTTTTTTTCTTGCACCTGTTCAGCGAAAATGAAACTTTGAACTCGGAGAAAAAAAACAGCTAGAAGAGGAGAAAAAAGAAAAATCTTTGGGACGTTTAGTTGGGGAGCGAAGGGAATAGGGAAGGGAAACTACTGTTAGGGAAGAACTGAACCCGAAGTTAGGAACAAAGTGGAGCGGAGGGAAAGAGAGAGACTCGAAATAGGGAAAAGCAAGAAAGGGATGAAACTCCCCCGCCTCCGATAATTCCCCATGTCGGATGCACGTCCACTCGTTCCCCGCTTTCCAAACTCGCGCGTACGCTTTAAAGAAATTGAAAGCAGCCCGCATTTTTGCATTTAGATTGGTATGCATGCAGCGCGCGCACGCGAGCGCGGTTTGCGCCGAGGCAGCGTCTTTTGGGAAGGTATGTTTTAGTTTTTGGTTTGCTGGCTCCATGCGCCGGAGATACCCAGAGTCACTATACACTCCGTTTCACCACCTCGCGATGGACCGCACGGGACGCTACGTGCCATCCCCAGCCAATCCAATGCCACGTGGGCGTCACGTGATCGACGGAAGTGCGCAGCGAACGCGCGAGACGCATTGGTAGTCGCGTGACAAGATTCGCAGCACCGCATTAGCGGTACATAATGGCGGGAACATGCCTACAGACTGGTCTGTTTGCCGAGCCTTAAATATTGGTTCCTCAATTTCCGTCTCATGACGTCATGTACTGTCGTGTTGACGCCGGCCGCGACCCTGGCGGTGTCACCCCCGCTCTCCAGCATGGCGGTCCACCGAAACTCCGGCAGCACAGGAGTTGTGACTGCCGCAAATCGGAGCGTAAGTTCGTCTGCTTTCTTTTGCAGGATATTGTGGTGACGTCAGGAACGCCGAGCTCCGATTGGTTCTGAATGAAGGATAGTGGGTAGCACTCAACACAACTTGCTTCGACGTCTGCCCACTATCCTTCAATCAGAACCAATCAGAGCTCGCCGTCTATTTGACGTCACCGCCATTCCTGCGCAAGAAGCAGACGACTTGCTTTCCGCATAGCGACACTCGGCTTTCGCTCCATCTTTTTGTCGGGAGTTCCGGCGTCAACCGACAGGATCGCGACGCTCGGCGGCATGACACGCCCTCGTTTCCGTGACGTCATTTGTCGCCATTTTTCGGGACCACGTACCAGAGTGGGATAGGATGACAAACGCACCAGCTCTAGACGCGTTTCGGGCACACTATAGTTGGCAGGGGTACCTCCGCAGCGGTCCATCGCGTGTGAGGTGGAACGGGAGTGTAGGGATGCCTATCACGGAGCGCGCTGGGGAGTAATGCAAAGGGGAACGTTCGGGGCACCCTGTCCGCTTACAAAGCGTACGTCCGTTCGGCCTCTTTTCTTTTTTCTGTTTCTTTTCCCCAATTCCGAATGTAATTTGGAGTCGGCGCTTACGCGGAATGGTTGCTCGAAAGAAGGTGTGCGAGGAAATGGAGCCAGCGCAGGTATACGCCGCTCAACGGTGTTGGAGCGTACAATGGCTGGAGAAAAAATGCTTCGATGTTATTCGGCCATGCCAGAACAAAACTTTAAAAATAATTCTCTCTTTTTTTTTTTTTTTATTTGCATGTTGAAGGGAGTTTGCCTCTTTCGCTGCTCTCCTCACCAGAGGTCGGAAATGAACTGACGCTTACCGTAATATAAGGCTGTATTTCTTTTCTTTTGATTTGCTTTTCGAGAGCTCCAGAGTCGGTCTCGGTTTTTCCCTGTGTCAAGAGTTAACCAGCTTGCGTGTGTCTCCATCCAGTGCTATTATTATTTTTGTTTTCTGACCATGTTTTTCTAACGTTAGCGGCTAGGGTGACCACCCGTCCCGCGACTCGCGCGGACTGTCCCGTATTAAGGGCTCGTGTCCCGCGTCCCGCAAAAAATTCCAAAAATCTTCAAAATGTCCCGCATTTCACATTGCCGTAACATTCACTACGCAAATTATGGGGCTTCCGAACAACGGGCCACGGGGAACCGCGGAGGTCGCTTATAAACGTGTGAATCTCAATGGTATGCTTTTTCTATTCATGCACTGCGGGAAGCGACCGTCGTTCTTGCAGGAGTCCGACGCGCATGCGCCGTTGTGCCTTCCCTCGATGGCAGAATATTGGAGCGAAAAATTGCTCGCCAAAAGATGAAAAAATAAACTATTGTTATTATTTGCAAATCATACTGTGTCATGCAAAATGGTGGTTGTGGAAGCATTTTTGTGTTTTGTGTGTGCGTGAAGATGGCTACACAAGGCAGAAAACTGCAATCTGCGCAACGGTGGAAAAAACATAGAGGTTCTAATTTTGTTTTGGAGCATGTTAGTATAAGATAAGTATCGATGGGAAACAATAAGCCGAAAAATATTTACTGTTTCTTATTTCCTTTTGATGCATTCGGGTGCGGTGCAGTCGACTTTTATGTTGTCAACTGAGACACTTTTAATACAATATTTACCATTAAAACTAAACGAAAATATATAAATTTGATTGAAAAGTATTTTAGATTAATTGCCGCACACAATTTTCAGGTGTATAATATGCTTTCGGACCGCACAGGATTTCGGGGTGTGCGTGTTGGTGAATTTCCTGTAATATTTTTTTCTTGAGTTGTGAAAATACCGTCCTCCTCTTACTCTCCTCCGCCCCCCCCTCTCCCCCAAGCCCCCACCCGGTCAGGGTGTCCCGCATTTCGCCGGCAGGAAGGTGGTCACCCTAGTTAGCGCGTAGTATCAAATTGTTCAACGAGCGTTTCATCATTTTTTTTTTTTGTGTGTGTGTGTCCCGAGGGCGGGGCTTAAAAGAATGGCCAGTTCAAAATGCTATGCAAACCTGACGATGAGCTCTTAGTAAAACAGGACTCACACTGCTTGTTCATCGCACAAAAGACAGCGTGCATGCAGATCCGGATCACGCGAAATCCATGCTTCGAATGCCGTATGGCAATGAGGTTCAAGAAGCGAACTTGAGCAGGCGGCATTCAAACCACGGATATTACAGTGACTCTTGTTCCCACTGCTCGCACATCGTACAACATACAAGGTGTTTGCCGCACACATGACGACGGAATCGTCTGCGGACACGTCTTGAGCATGTTTAAAGCATGATTCCTTCATGCATATGTCTGCTTTGAACATGTCTGCGGACGGTCTTTTGTATGATGTTGCAGCAGCGTGACCTTGGCTTAATGGTTGATATAGATATAAGCAGAGAAGGTCTTCGGCTGAAGGCAACGGAGACAAAGGTGGTTAGTGGCACAAGAAAATAAAGCTGCGATGACGTCTTGTGCGGCACCATAGAAGTGTATACGTGATTTTCTCGGAGGTGCGCCATCTTGAATGCCGCAGCGCCATCTCTCGGGCTTTAGGCTCAACGGCCGCGCTGAACTGGGTGAAAGCACTCTTCCGGGCGCCGCTGACGTACTACTGGGTCCAGTAGAACGCTAGAAATAATTGCCGCAGGGTGGGGCTTGTGTGTTGTTGGACGGGTTAACGTTTTTAAACACTCTGTGCCTGTTGTGTGCTCTGGTGATGTGGCTTCCGGTCGGTGCGACGATGCGTGACAGCAGCGGCGAACGCGCCCGCCATCGAAATCGGAGTTGAGCACTCAAGCTGCTGCATCAGTTGAGCGGCAAATGGATTTGCGGTTCCCTCGAGATTTCTCGTGGCTCTAGGGGCAGCACACCGAGAAAGTGTTTGGCGTTCTGTTTCCGCAACAACGAGGAAATGGACACGCTCGAAAAAAGAGCATCGCGGAAATCGACCGTAGACAGCTTTGGCCTGCATATGCACCGATGTTTATACGCGTAAAATAATTTAGCTGAGGATCCCGTGCCGACGAGTGCGTCTTTCGTCAAAATCTTGATTTCAGTAACGTTGAAATGCTCCCATTGCAAGCGTGGGTCTATAAGCGGCTCAGCATTTGGCGGCAATCGAATTTGTTTATTACCACCTACGTTGCGCACTCGTCTGTAAAATAACAAGCATGCAGTTGCATTGTAACGCTTAACATAATTATCTGCTGTTTTGTGTGAAATTGCGATTTAGGGATAATCGATAAGGAAACCCACACTCTGTAAAGGGAATGAGCCTTCAGCTACTAAACAATTCTTTATGAATCGCAAATCATGCTCATTCTTAAAAACGGCACGTAGATTTTATTTATTTATTTTGCAAGCGTTTTTGCTATAAAGTGCGACCTGCAAAGAATAGTAAGAGAAACTTTCACGAACTGAAACAGCGAATCTCGAAGGAAGTTGTACTTACCTCGCGATCGTAAGATTCGTAACCCATATTGACCGACGGTACAACATCGAACTCGGAGCGCGCTCCAGTACGAAACGTTGCGAGCACACTCGAGAATTTAGCAAAGGGCTTAAGTCCTTTCTGTTTATCGAACCAACCCACTGCCGTCAGAGGTCTTGGTCATGTAGAAAGCGATAAAACTTGAAAACATTGCAGCTGCACTCGCCTTGCCATATTCCGTGCGCGGTAAAGAGGTATTCCGATAATATTTGACGCTTTCGCATGTTGTTCGCGCAACCTACAACCGAGCAACGGTATGCCCTGATGACCGGGGCGGGTGGGGGGGGTGTGTCATCGAATCCAGTAGCTTTAATTAAATTTAGGGAAGCAAAAAAAGAAGAGGAAACTGCGGGCGAAGCAAGTGGCTGTCGGGCATCGCATGCATCCAAGGCTCACATCCGGGGATTCTTCTCGCTTCGCACAGTTCAGCGAGGAGGAAAGCTGGCCGGTAGCCCTCTCCATATTCTCCCTCGCTCTCTTTCACTGAAACGATCTACACGCAACATATATGCAAATGTTCATTTACATATATAAAAGCGACTACATTTCAAAGTAAGTGTACGAATTCCCCCCCTCTCCTTTTAATTTCCGCTACGCCCCTGCTTCAAACAGGTACTGCATTTGAGTGTTCTATTAGCTCTTCAAAACGACTAGAATGACCTTGTATATCAATTTAAATATATGGTCCCCCTCGTTCCTAAACAATACGAAACGAGTGACTCAATTCGATGACTTGCCGACGATGCGAAGAATGATGGCGGAAACTAGCTACCTTCGTTTCGACTATGGAGCGCGGATTCGGATTATAGACACTGCTATACGCTTAGAGTATGGGCACTCCATTCCCAAATTTTTTGTGGGCGCCGCCATCTTGGTTTTTAGTGCAGAGCAGGCACAACTGACGATTGTTACGATTAGAAAATGCGCCTTCGTGAAGTTTAAATACGGTGCCATGAAGCTCAGGCGGTAGTGTTTGGTTCTGTGGAAGACGGTTTTCACATTTTCGGAGGACAAAACACAAGCTTCCTTCATTTTGAGAGAAAGCTCCAGATAACGGGCAACCATGATTTTAGTTCACACGGAAAGAATAAAAACACATAAAATATACGAGAGACAGACACACAAAGTTCTTTCAACTAGCAACTACATATAGGATGAAGCTAAAACAAATGTGCCAAAGGGTAAATAACGAAAGTCGTCTACCAGAATGCACCATCAAACACTCCAACAAATACGTCAAACGCCAAGAAAAGCCAAGTTATTTTATTCCGCTCAGTTGTGGCAGCCAATACACCGGCCAGACGGGACGATGCCTCAACGTTCGCCTTAGGGAACACTTCCTCGAAGTCACCAAGGCGTCAACCGACTCCTACCATCCAATTGTTGTCCATGCCCGCACCTGCCAAGATTGCTCTCCTAGCTATGAAAACACTACCGTGCTAGGCTCACACAAGGACAAGTATGGGCGAGAGATAATCGAAGCATTTAAGATCAAAACTGCCACAGACAATGTTTCCGAGCCCTCGTTGTCGTTATCGACATCAGAGATGGATTTCCTAGCGCCGGAGTTGTCATAGAAAAATATCTTCTTCAGTTTTTCTGCTTCTTCCTTTTCAGGAAGTTAAAATCAGATATCTTCATTTTTATCTCTTTCTAGTATCTTCTAGTATTTTCGTCTTCACCTAACTTTCTCTGTGACCAAAGTGGTTCATCATAGTGTAATGGGCATCATTTAAATGTAGTTGCTCGTTGAAAGAACTGTGTGTGTTCTGTCCCTCGTATATTTTATGTGTTTTTATTGTTTCCGTGTGAACTGATCTCCATCCAACGCGCTCTGCTACGTGTACCTTATGATTTTAGGCAACAAGCTGACTGAAGTGCCATCACTCTGAAGCGTATTGCTTATCTGTATGGCGCAGACTTTACGGTTTTAGCCGAAAAAGCACCGATAAACATCCGTCGATGTCAAAAACGCAAAATGGCAAGGATCTAAAGACACCGATAAACAACCTTTGGTGTCAAACGTACAAAACCAGGAAAACGATATTTGGACATTTTTGCTCCAGCTAGGACTTTTCTAGCGCGAAACGTGCTTGGGCTAGGTGCTCAGCATTTCGTGGAGTCTGATAACTGAAGCTTGATAAGCTTGGCCGCGAAGCTCGATGCTGACTGGTTTAACGGGGATGGTCACGTGGCCCGAGGGATAGACAAGGAGTAAGGTAGGGGAGGGGGAGCTTGACCACCTATGCGCACTGCGGGAGGGGATCTCGAGAGTATGGTAGGTTCGGGAAGATCGCCAGCTTTGTCAGCCCGGCATACATGAAATTCAGTGTATCGCTAAACATTTGTGCATGCTAGAACGTCACACGTATGCAACACAATTGCCTTGCTATTTACCATAAATCTTGCCAAAACTCTCCCTCTTAGACTGAAACTTTTAGCTTATCTGAAGATCTGTTGAATCGAAAACAACCGTTTCCGGCGTCCGTCCGAAAACAAATCACCGAAATAGCCCGATATTTCAAGAAATGAATAAACACCGAAAAATATCCGCCAAACTTTCCTGATAAATGAAAACAGGAAAATCTTCGGACCACTTTTTCGGTGGCTCCAATCCTGATAACACAGTCGCAAATACCATGTCCCTGTGGCCCAACGGATATTTTCTTTTATCCCTACGTGACCTTATGACATTCAGTACCCCCGAACCAGTACCACGTGGAAGACTATAGGCCTGCGTGGATTCACTAATGACGACGTTTGGAAGGGAGGGGGAGGGGAGAGGAGCAAGTCTTGTGTTCTCGGTGATATTGCCCGAGCACCCCCCATCCCCCGATCTCGAAAAGGCGTCCGCCGATACAAAGCGACCGCTTTGGAGGGACCGGGCGGAGGAGCCGCCTTTGTCGCGACCAGACGCGGTAGCCGACCCGTGGCCTCGGCGTGAATGGCGTGTTTGCGGTGCGTCTTCCAACGCGGGGTCGGGGCCGTCGCGGCGGTGCCGGTCCCCGTCCGGGGACGCACGGCTGCGCCCGCACGGCGCGTTCGTTCGCGTGTCTCCGCGTGTGCACTCGGCCGGAACTGCATTTCATAGCGCACGGCCCGAGCCATATCCCGAACATGCACGCTGCGTGGCGCTCAACGTAGGGGCCGCCATCCGCAGGCCCCAGTTGCTTCGGCTAGTGGAACGCACGATGAGTCGTGCTATTATCGGAGGCAATGATGATAATGATGATGGATGGGGACGGATGATGATGGGTAATAACAATATGATATAGATGAATGATGATGGATGATTACGATGATGATATAAATGGCTGACGATCGATGGTGATGATATAGATGGATGATGAGCATGATGGTTGATGAAGATGGCGATGAACGATGATTATATGAATGGCTAACAAAGGAGGATTATAATGATGATTACGATGAGCTTGATCATGACGGCGATGGTGTTATCGAATAGCTGGATGATTCTATGAATGGATGGATGATGACGATTGTTCTTATTATATGGATGAATAGATGGCAATGAATGATAATGACTATGACGATGCGGCTCTTTCCCTGTGGAACAGGTGGCCTCGAATTCGGTTCATGCCCAAGTCCAGGAGCGTGCGAGTCTCAATGGTCACTGGGATGAATCCTCCTTGACCAGTCTTCCCGTCTTATTTTTGGCAGCCTCTACTGTAGGGCCTCTGCTTGCCGCTTGAGGTTACCTGCGACTTCGTAGCAGGTCGTCTGGCTGTTCTCCTTGCCCGGTTTCGTCGGGTTGCTGCGGTATCCTTCTTGGTTTAGGGAAGCCCAACGCCTCAGCGAGTGCCAGGGGGCTATCGCGGTGTGTGCCGCTGGTCCTCTTGGCCGGGTCCACTGGAGTCCTGCGCAAATCTAGGACGATGTTTGTCAGCGTCTCGTCTTGGGGCCCGCACGCCCCGCAAACACACTCGTGGTCACAGTGTCGTCAAACAGTCATCCGTACAGCAGCGTCCGGAAGGCCCAGGCTCGTGCCTCAAACAGCAGATGACTGCCCGGGCTATTGTTGTACATGATTCTAGTCTCTACGGAGTTGCTCATAGGTTGAGGAAACCGTGACAGTGTCATGCCTACACACCGATCTCAAAGAACACCTGGGAGCGTGTTCTTTGACGCCCCCACGTGTTCTTTGAAATCTCTTCTTGTGATGGTGGTTCACGTGATGAACCAGAGTCGGACGAGCCGGATGAGCCGACGAGTGCACGGAAATGGGGAAAAGGATTGGCTAGCTTGCGAGGTTGCCCCTTTCTCATCCTTCTTCCTTGCACCGGCTCCGTCGTCTGCTGCACAAACGCTTTGTCGAACCTAGTCGAACCCCGCCACGGTTGCGGTGCAAAATAGGTGGATTCGGTGACACTGCAGGACGTGAACTAAGTTACGACGCATTGCGTATTCAAATAAGTGAATAACTGCATCCGTGGCGATGCATTTACGCTGCCACAGATACGATACAACCACCTACGGCGTTCCGGTGGATGGCCATGATGGCGGATGGCTGCTACGGCTGCGGGCGGTAGCTGCCGCGATTCATGTGCAGTTGCGGAGGCGCAAGAAGAAAGCGCGTGATCTGTACCGAGGATTCCCGACTCCCCGCGGTCGTGGCGCTGTACTTTCTGCAACAGGTCTATTGGGTTGTATACAAGCAGCGATGACGGGGAGACATCGGGCAACGAGACAAGGCTGGTCATTGGGTTGTAAAAAATGAAAGAGGTTTACAACTCTCTGTAACGCCGAATTAGAGCGCAGCTCTTTAGAGGAGAAGGGGAGGCTACGTAGGGGAAGGTATGCCCTCCTCTCCATCCTGCTCTCCTACTACTCCTCCCGTTTAGCAAAAATATTCGCTACATTTCCCGCTAAATTCGGCGTAAATTTAGCTGGGAAATGTTTTCGCTAAATTTAGCGGGAAATATTTCCGCTAAATTTAGCTGGAAATTTTTCGGTAATTTAAGCTGGGAATTTTTTCCGCTAAATTTAGCGGGTAAATTTTTTCCACTAAATCTAGCAGAGAAATATTTTCCACTAAATTTAGCAGGAAACTTTTTCCGCTAAATTCAGCGGGAAATTTCCGAATTTTTCCGCTAAATTGACGGAGAAATTTCCTTTCCTCCTCTTCTTCTCCTTCCTCGTGACGTCACACGTGACGTCCCGTGTGACGTCATTATGGGAAACTTCTCATAATGCAACGCGCGGTTACGCCGACGGCGACGCCGCTCAAGCCGGAACCGGGCGTCTAAGAGCTGCGCTCTAAAACCAGGGATGTAGTTTCGACGAGGATGAGCGACAAAGAAGGGAAGAGGTCCAAAGGGCTTCAAAATACTAAATCCTTGCTTTGATCTTTCAGATCTACTTGAAGGCATCAATAGCGTTGCATTTCGATTGAATCATAACATGGTAATTTATATGTTTTCGGGCTTATAAAAAATACGCCTCTATTACCCATCGCCAAGCTATGGCACTGCTCCGGCAAGTTGTATTTGGAACGACTTGTATTTATTTTATTTTTTTAAACCCGAAGTTGGTGACATATTGCTATTTTTATAATACGCAACACAATCGGGACCAGTAGTGCGGCGCATGTGGTAATCAAAATGCAGAGGACGCCTTCATGAAGTGCAGAAATCCGGCAGTTCATTTTTTGTGTTTGGTTGCACTCACTTTACAAGCGCTTCAGTACCTAAAAACAGCAAGGATAACTCAGTGGCTTCACACTGAGTTATCCTTACTGTTTTTAGGGAATACGGGGCGACGTCAAGCATTATCTTCATTATTCGTTCATCGCTGTGTCCTTCTTCAACCAACATAGAAGACATTATTTTTGAGACATCACCGTTTATTTCCAAGGCATGTTCGTTGCTACGCTGCTGGGACCGAGCGAGATTTTGACTGGACTCGGCGTTAACCTTTGCGAGACTTCTAACCTTTTATGCTTCTGATTGTATTCTTAGATCTACATGCTCGGTACTACGACTGTAAAGAATCGCCCACGTAGTGTAACAAAAAGATAAAACAAAAAAACATAATAAAATGTTTCACACTCAAAAGAAAAACATCGAAGCTACTCCGTGCTTTTAGTTCACTGTTTGCCTGGCAACCCCGGTGAAGCCCGCTTAATCCGGAGTTATATTAAGTGGAAAAGGGAGCTCATGAATATATACATGGCGATATCCTATCCTGATGAATCCATTTCGCTGAGTGCTGCTAACGAAAGCACATCCCCTGCTACACTTCGTTCCCTCCTCAGCTGGCAGTGCGGTGGAAGCTATACCTGCTCGTGGGACCAACCGTACGTCTATCTTTCGCCACGTGATCCCTCCTCGCCAACACCCACGCGCGAAGGGCGGCGTCGGGGTGATGAAAAGCAGGCTGTTGATTGGTCCGGCGAGTGCGTAGCTTCCACTGTACTGTCAGCTTAGCGGCGAGGGGATATAAAAAGAACGCTGGCGTGGTTAATGTAGCTCGGCCATGATAACGTGCCTTGCGTTGAGAACACATATAGAGGGATGTATATTTATGTGCGCTAAGTCCCTTCCTCTGCGACTTTCGTTTTGATGTTTCTTTTATGCGTAAAGTGGAGGGGATCGCTATTCCTGAAGTCCATCCGTAACGTTATCGCCTTGTTAAAATGAACCATAAAAAAGGTGTGACTGAGGTCCGCCCCATTCATTTTTCAACGTTTGATTACTTCAGCGTAATAAGCTAAGTTTGGGACTAATAAAGCTGAAGGTTTCAAGAAAGGAAAATGAAAGACCGTGGAAGAAAAGAGTTTTAGGAGAGTATATCAGGCACGTGCGAATAATGAACGAGTTCGAAGCGAATAGTGTTTTTGGTCAAATATTTTTAAATCGAATATCGAACAGTTTCTCCAAGTCTTTCACTGCTGTGCACCCTGCTTAAACGAAAATGCAGCTGAACTTATAAATGTTGTTTCCAACCTTTTGCTCGACCACCTCTAAGCTCAGTTAATTTTATTATAGCTATATTTATGGACTTACATGTAAACGGCAAATTTGTCATGGCTATCCAAATCGAGGGGATTTTTTTAAATCTGCATCTTTTGTGCAAATATTCATTCTTCTATTTGAAGTCTGACAAAAAAAAGCGAATGGCGAACGCGGGCCGTCACGACATCGCTGCCTAACATATAATTGTAAAAACGCGGCGAATTATCCCTTTGAGTGTGCTTCTTGCCGAACACCTTTGCGCTGCGAGGAAGCAATGCTCGCGAAACCCGCTAGCTTTGCTGGTATTGCTTCCCCGCAGTGCAAAGGTGTTCGGCGCGAAGCGCACTCCACGGTGCTAACCCACAGCGACAACACAGAAAAGTACGAATATCGCGCAGTTCACCTCGAACCGCATATTGAATAGCGCATTATTCGAAACTACTATTCGAAAATTCGAATATTCGAAGGACACTAGCTCAAAAAATTGATACCGTTACAGCCGAGGTTTCGTAGATTTCAAATTTCTCCCAACGATTAAAAATTTAACTTGGTCACGTTTACACCATGGCATCACGTGCTTCCGTGTGAGTCATGTTTTTCAATATGTCTTTTTACTTCGTTTTATGTTTTTAATCGTTTTCATCCGTCCTTTTTGAAGAAGGTATGTCCTCTATGCTCGGCAGGAATGGACATTCGACGGAATTCCATACAACGCCGTTATCGACCATCGCGCTGTTAATAAACACAAGCCCACGTTTGCCCGCACTGGGTGCGGGCTCTGCGCGTGCGCAAAAACCAGAATCCCCCGAGGCGAAGGATCTGCGCATGCGCAGTTCCGACAGCAGCGCCACCGCAGTGGCGTGACGTTAGAGAGTTCAGTTGGTCTAGGCTCCTTTCACTGTAATTCTGACCGCCGTCCAATGATCGGATGGATTCAGCCAACCAGCGGCCTCCGAACTGAAAAGTAACGGCGCTCGTCGGTCTTTCTGCGTATAAGACGTCTGCCAGTGCGGCCCCTGGGCGCCGCCATCTTGCTGCGGGTGTGGGTAGATCGTCTGGTAGTCGGGCATCGCTGAGGCCATGGGTACGCCTCGGCAATGCTTGACTATCATCGATACCCACACCATCAGCAAGATAGCGGCGTCCGGAGGCCGTACTTGCAAACGTCTATATACCAATCACGCATAAAAGAAAGCGCAGCATCATGGCGCATACACGGTGCGTGGTCGGTTCAGCCGGCGATAGCAGACCCACAAAGACGGCGAGAGCCATGACGAAGCACTTTTGGCGCCGCTCTATTGGCTCCATCGGATCTTGGCGTTGGCTTCGGAAGGACTCGGGTGGTGAAACGGAGTTTACCAGAAGAGTGACCGTGTCGCGAGTGTTTCTGTTTCCACAATCAAGCAATCCCGTTCGCGGAGACACTTGACCGGCAGAAGAGAGTATAATTGCGAGGTCCATTACGTGCTCGGGACGAACTTCAGACGGGTCCCCCTTCGACAAGAAATAGGCGTGCCGTATAGAATTAATGTATTTGTCTCTGTCTTCAGTACCGACCAGCTTCGTTACGCCGTACTTTAGAATTCGTGAACGACCGTTTTTCTTGCACTTGCACTAGCGTGTCATTTTGCGAGGTATCGAAAGCGTTTTTTTATTGTTTGCTAGAACAAGGCAGTAATCAGTAGTTTGCTTCCTGTTCTTTTCCTTCTTGTTGCTGTTCTTGTTAGTTTGTTTAATTGTTTGCATTTTTATTCATTTTATTTCTGTATCTAATTCTTTCCGGTAATGTCATCAAGGCACAGATGCTACATTTACAGGATATACGTGTGGTGACGCCAACGCACCACCGTCGACATACGTGTATTCAACATTAGAAGAAGAAAAACATCTCTGTCGATCTACAGGGCAAATGCATTCGCTTGGCGACGTTCTGCATTGTCGTTTAAATGCCCTGTAACAAAAAGCAATGGCAAAGAAAAAGAAAAAGGGGGTATTAATAGAAGAAGAGGAAGATGTAATAAAACAGTTGGTAGTCCAGCGGTCGGTTCGCCATTCTTTTCTCCTGTCATATTCCTTCCTTTGTTCAGCTGGTTTCACCCCAAAAAGTTTGCGAAGGAAAAATGGAAGAAATCATGCATTTTGAGATACGTTCTTTTTTTTCTTGGTTATCTCGGACTACGTTTTGGTTTTTAAGTCAAGCAAAGGGTCATATATACATTTGACGACTCAAACCGTTTGCATGCCAATCTTTTGTTGGTTTCACTTCCAAGATTATCTGAGCCTGTCGGCTCCAGCCACCCTGGTCAATTAATAGACATCTTGCAAAAATCCCGAAAGACCGCGCGCGCTGCGTGCAGCGAATTATTGGAACGTTGTGTATTGCGGACTATACTCCCTTTCATACTTAGTATGCAACGCTGTCAAAGCTACTGGCGCGAGCGCGTGGCTTTGTCTATGGTTTCGTTCGCGCGAGCATGCGTGCAAATGATCAACGACATCAAGCCTCATGCTCGCGCCAGTAGCTTTGACAGCGTTGTACGCTAAGTGTGAAACAGAGTATAGGGATCTACAACGTGAAACTAAAAAGAGTGAGAAGGAAAGAGAGACGGTAGCGCATTAGAACGATCAGTCGCCTCCGTCGTCTGTTACAGCCGGCTCAGTACAGGAGGTTCCCGGCATTACTTTCGGCACCGCGGAGGAGGGTGTTACACTCCTCGCAAAAGGTATATATCTACAAGGTGTCACAAAAAAAGAAAAAAAGATTTGCACGGTTTTTTTTTACCGCAAAAATGAACTAGGCATCGCCGAGCGCTCATTCTCCGCCCAAAGGTAGCGCTAGAGGTAACAACCAGATGTCAAAGTTTCAGCCCGATCCTATACCTTATCCAAAAGTTATAAGTGATTCTCTGAAAATTTCAATGGGAAAATAGTGGCCGACGGTGTTTTCGAATACATGGGGCTCTATGGCACGAGAAACCGAAAACGGGCAAAAATGGGATCCATTTTCCCATTGAAATTTTCAGAAAATCACTTATAACTTTTGAATAAGGTATCAGATCGGGCTGAAACTTTGGCATCTGGTTGTGACCTCTAGCGCTACCTTTGGGCGGAGAATGAGCGTTCGGCAATGCCTAGTTTATTTTTGCGGTAAAAAAAGACGTGTAAACTTGTTTTTTGTGACACCCTGTATTTATATCGAAGAGCTTTCGATCAACGCGCTCAGGTCTGCGCTCCCAATCTTGGAAGCCGGTTGAACTGGGTTGAACTAGAGCCACTAAGTAACCAAGGCTTCAAAGTAACGACACCTCAACGATCTCGGTGCTTAAAACCATGGTTGCCAGTCGTACGAAGTTTTATTCCAAACCTCACAAAACGATCCCCGTCCCCCAGAGATGTTAAAATAGTCTGCGACAAAGCGAAGCAATATCGCCTCAACTTTTTGATATTGTACACCTAAAAATAAGGAAGTTTCATTTTCGAATCGTAAGAATCGCCAATTGCGCCGCTCCCCACTAAGCACCAAAATGGCGGCGCCCACATAAAAAGTGGGGAGTGGAGTGGCCATAGTCTATATTTGAAACTTATCCAGTGACTCTATATTCGTTTTCACCTCGAGAAAAAAATGAAGTTTTGTGCATTGCTCATACGCCGCGCAAAGTAGTTCTTACAGGTTATGGTTGTCGAAAAAGAAACTATGCTTTTGGCGTTTGAAGCATGTACGTCTTGATAAGATAACACATTTCTAATCTAAAGTGTATCCACATATACATTAACTCTCCACCTAAAGGGGCTGTAAAACGATATTGGGTAGGGACGTGTTTCGCGTTACACCATCTTAACGGCACTGGTGGGACCCAAGAATACTCGAAAGCAACGCCACTCACCAAGAAGCCTCTTCGTCGTGGTGGAATTCCAAGGATAAAAGCGGACCTTTTTCTTCTTTTTTTCAGTTTCTCCTTCGCAAAACTTGATGACGAAGCTGTGGGGACAACGCCAACAATGCGATCCCCAGGAGTGCGTCACCGAGCTTTGCGACCCCCGCTGTGACGATACTTAAATGCTGCTCATACGGTGGACACAAAAACAGCTTAGGCATTCGATTTTGGCTCGTTACAATCAATGCCTCGACACGCATTCGGGTAGTGGCTCGTGCCCATTCACTGGAACGACGGGAATTGCCGAACCTTAGCAGTGCGTGCAACTCAGCGACCGCCCTGTGTTCGGCCAACCCCAAGCGTGGAGCACGTTCGACGAGCGGAGTGGAAACAAAGGCAGCTATAGCTTTACGTCTACCCCCTATTCCAGCCAATCAGAGCTCGGCGTTCTGGAGTCCCCTCTCGTCTTCTCCTCCTCTCCCTCGGTTCCTCGGCGCGATCGAACCATTCAACACCGCTTGCATGCCAGAGTGAAGTCCGGACACTTCGATAAATTTACTGTATAGCGTCGTCTTTAGGGGAACGTAGTCACGGAAAGAAATCAGAGCATCGGGACGCTTTCTCTTTACTTTTTAGTCGCGGGGCACGACACAACTTGCTACCCAATTTGAGGACCAACTTTTCTTTTCCGAATAAACTGGGCGGTCCTTGTTCCTCTAGATCGTTCCGATTGAACGCGTTGAGCCAGAACGAGCGACTGCGCTTATTTGATGAAGCGTAAAGCGAACCCCTCTCTACGCACCAACGAAATTATGAAGAACCGTTTCGCGTGTGAGGCGCCATTTGCGCATGAAGTCATTCGAGCGTGCTCTTTGATGAACCTTGCATATTTAAATAAATCTACTTTTTTTTTTGCTAGTTTGATATTAGTGCAGAGAAAGAGATGAGCTCGTTTTGTTTTCTTCTATTCCAGCAGAATTTTTTTCTCTGTGATCGATTGCGAGGATGTACATGTCATTCCACGGCGGATGTTCATTCATAACCGTTTCTTTTTTTTTTATTATTGAATTTCTCAATCGACACACAAAACCCCTTTCGTGAGTTAGCTTCCCAACGGATGTAATAACATAATCAAAAGAGAGTGAAAGAGGGTATAGTTCTATTGTAGCGAAAAAGAAATAAAATAGACAAACAGGCCCGTTTGGTCGAGCCATCTGGTAATCCTTTTATGTAATATATTGGTTCCGACCGGCACCAGTCGACGGGTCATCTCTTATGCATGGATCCTCGTAAAGGACCTCTTTGTGCATAAAGGCGTCACACAACGACGGTCGTACGAATTTAGTTCTAGCGGAAGTGCTTGTCGTCAGCTTGTTTTAAAGAGCGTCTATAATGCCTGAGAGCTGCGAGCAAAATCAACCGACACGGACAAGCATCAAGTATGGGCAGCATGCAAGCGAAGGTCTCTATTGGCAAGCTTGCTACCTTCCAGGGATCGTGAAGTAAGCAGGGGTGGTTGCAAGCCTACAGAAAATACCTTCGCGTGCATGCTGCAGGTGGTTGAAGTTGGTCGGCGTCAGTTGTCGCTCTTTGTTGCTCAAGTGTGACTTGGGCGACAAACATCACCCTATTCCACCTTGGGTTTAAGCGTCACAAACACATCCCCGATTGCACATCTTGGGTTCTGCGTCGACTCAGCCGACTGCTTGCTGCTTTTGCGTTCACCAACATCAAAAACGACGCAGACGAACGATCGTATAAGTGCGTGCAAATAGGCAAAATGGCGGAAGATGTCACCGGCAGGGCCGCAGACAGCGTATTGACGTTGTAATTCGTAGTTTTTGAACACGCTGTTTGGTAGCGTGTCCGGATGACATTCAACGTTAAGAGCCTTATAAAAAAGACTTGTTCTCGCAGACTCTAACCGGTCCAGCAGTTCTTTTTCAATGCACCCAATTGATCGCTTTGTCGTTAAACTCGATCGCAGGCGTACCACGTGACCGTTTCATAGGGCAGCATTCGCGGGGAGTGTAAGATCCCGTGGTCCACTACTAAAGTTCTACATGCGCCAATCGCCCCTGGCATTTTCTGCGCACCGTAGGTAAGCGTTTATCGAACTTTCCGTATAAATTCAAAACAGATAAGGATTTCCCTCAGTGAATTTGAAGTTGGTGCTTGGGAGCGCTTTCTTGTTGGGCTATTCTTGGGCGTGCACACTCGCGCTCACATCTATACCGCACTGAAGGGGCGAACAAGGAGCGCTTTTGGATCGTTCCACGTCCACCGACGGAAGTTCACATAAAAGGCAGACGCTCCCACTTTTGGCCGTTCTGTGCGCAACAATACCGTTCCGCCTCCTGAAACTTTTTTTCTCCGCCTCGATGGACAGGACTCCCTCGTTACAAGTGGCCACGGTCTTACGCATCGAAGAACGTCCAGGCTAATCGTTAGAGACCGCTACCTGTATCTGCCACTTTGCGAAATGCCCGGACGATTTTATTTTTATCTTTGTTTGTTTGTTTCTTGCCGAAGATAAATCGATCTAGGGGTATCTCCGAACAGGTACGCCCTACTAAAGTAAGCTACGGATCAGAGTAACGGCATATCAGCCATTGGATTGGATTCCGATCCACTGGCTGAAACGTCGTTGCTCTGATGCGCAGCTTATTTAGTTGGGCGTACCTATATTCGGAGATGCCCTTGTTGCTTAAAATCATCGTTGACGTTACCTGTACCTTTATTTGAAATCTCAAAAAACTGTTTTCCGGTCTCCAGAATTTTCTTTTTTTTTAAATGTCCGCGACAGAGCGAGTTAATATCGCCTGAGTTTCTGACGTCGTGTCAAAAGCTCAGAAATTCGCATTTACAAATTGCAACGACCGCCATAGACCTTTTTCTATAGTAGCTGCTTTGCCAGCTATCTGAGTCCGTCCATTGTTTGGGCGCGTGCGCTGCGCCTCTATTGGACACGAAAGTTGCGTCAGCGCTCGGCCAAGACTCGGATCCAATCACACGCCGCGCTTCGTGCCCGAGAAATGGCGGCCGCCAATGTTGCCCGACTGGGTTTTGAAAAGGCTCTATCGCGCCCGCTTTGCCCGGAGCAGCAAAATGGCCACGTCCGCAGGCAGGAAAAATAGTGAAATGGAGTGCCGATGTTTTATGCTACTATTTCTATGTTAAATGTACTTACTGTTTAATTGTTCTAAGTACATCAAATAAAAAAGGACTATGCTTTTTATTTTTTGTCGATTTTTGCACGACAGTCGCTGAACGAAGTCATAGTTTGGTGACAGGTTCAGAACGCGCGAGCTTTCTTTCCTACGATGACGCATTTGGTGTCTAGTGGCCACGCGCAGCTCATAGCGCGTCGGAAGGCGTCGCTTCCGCACGATGGTCCAGGACGCCAAAACGCTCATCGTTCGGATACGCATCGTATTTCCGGCGTACACGAGCAGAACCCGATGACGTGGTCCACGCCATTCATTCCCGTTAACCTGGTTACGTCAGCTCGTATATTGGTCGCCACTTCCCGACATTCGTATCCCCGAACAAACCTCCGCGTAAATTTTGCCCTGGTCCTAACATATTTGCGGTGCCACGCTTGCCTCGCTGCAAACAGACACAACCTGTTTACTAACATGCCCGCGTTCGAGCGAGCTTGTTTGTTTGTGCGTGAGCAGATTGAAAGATTCGCATGAGAAGAAGCGTTTGCGCATGCCCAGTACCGACAACACGCCAAAGAGTTCAGTTATTTGGTGTATGAAACGAATACGGTTTCTAGTTTTCCACGAAAACAATCTATCCTTCAATCCTGAAATTGAGCTGCCGATAAAAAAAAAAAGCCTTCCCTACCTTTCTTTGCCACACTACCCGTGTAAAGTATCCGCTAAGAGCTAGTATAGCCTCCCCATTGCACCAATTTGGTCCGGTACCTGCCGTGCACCTACCGTTACACCCTTCGCAACGACCATTCGTGCCCCCCCCTCCCCCTGTCCTCCTGCGTGACGCTGTTTCGATGTCCTGAATCCTTCATGAATACAAATGACCGCCCCATGCAGCTCGGTTTTTTGCCGGTGGACCGCTCCCATTCTGTCTCTCAACTGCCCCGTGTTTCTCCCACGCTGCGAAAGTGCACTGCGCCGGCGGACTCCGACTGCTCGTAATCGGACTAATAGATTCGACGTCGGCGAACATGCGTGAGGAGGAAAATGGCCGGCCTCAATGAAGATGGAAACGAAAATACGTTTTAGTTTCACTTTCGTTTATGTACGCCTGCCTTTCTCCACCTGCCCCTGTCCTCTCCCTCTCCCTGTGCCGTTTCTTGCTCGTTTCTCCTCTCCTTCTTTTCTTCTTTCACTCTTTCTTCTTTCTTCCTCTCTCTCTCTCTGATATTCGAAACTATAACGGATGCGACGGCACCCAGCGGACAGGACGCGAGGAGAAATGAGAGGGAGAAGACTGTTTTATCCGAGTGTGCTCAGCGAAAGCTGGCGTGGCCTGTCACCTGGCGGCCGAAATGTGAAACAGAGAAGAGGATATTAAATGCAGGGGGAGGGGGAGAGAGAGAATTGGGATAGTTCTTAATAAAGACCGGCGACGTCGGGCGAACTTCTTTCCTTGCACTCGAACGAGTGCCTTCGGCTGCAAGGGTAAGAATGGGGTCGGTGTCGGCGTGTCAGTGCTGCGGTCGTGAAGTGGAGGAAATAATTCAGACTCCGACTCGCCTTTCTAAATGACTCCGGGCCCGCGGAACACCCTGCCGTGTTTCATCGACTACAGTGGCGAAACAAATAAAGGGCTCGGAACTGTCGCTCAGAGGAATTGGAGAGACAATTGGAATCTGCTTCTAACGAGTATCTTCACATTATGAGAAAGTTTAAAGGATATTTTGGTTTGCTTCTTTTATTATCTCGAAGATGGATATAAATACCTACAACCACTGACAGCTTATGAGCGAATGCAGGGCGTAATGAGGCAATTGATCCTCATATTATTATTCCTCAACCAAAAAGATTTTGTCGTTGGTTAGCTATAATTACACCAAAGAATGATCACGAAAAGCAAGTAACGTGAACATAAGTAGTTCTACCCTGCATTCTTAGGTTGTTTGTCAGGGACTCTAGCCAAGTACCAACACAAAACAAGCGGAGAAGTTCATGAGGCATGCGAAATTCGAGACAAACTAGTAGATTGTATAATTGAAGCCTCAATCGCCCTATCAAAACAAGAATTTGAATATATCGAACAAGCTTTGCACCGACATGCTGATACTCTAGACTAGCCGATTGGGCACCAATATTATAAGCGTTACATTTCTGAACAAGCCACGACTGCGAGGGCCTTGTGTTGTCTTACACCTTCTGGTCCTTGTTGTTTTCGGTGCGTGTATTTTTTATACTCTGAAGAACTGAGAGTACATTCACATAAATCAATTTTTCATTGTGTATTAAGTTTAAAACTTGTTATTTGGTGTATTTATTACATGGAATTTGTAAAGCCGGTGAGGGAGACAAAGCAAATCTTCTCAGCAATTTCATTTATAAAAATGTTGTTTCACGTGTAGCGTTGAATGGATGTTTGATCGAAACAGGGACAACGCCTAAACTTAGCTTTTTTACGCTAATTTCTGCTGGTTCCTTTGTTCTCTTGAGTTTCAAATGTTTCTTGACGTGAATTGACCAGTCGCTTCATTTTCGCCTTTAATATATATAGGTTCTTGCTGCGCCTTCTTTCACGGCTGCTTCATATGTTAACTTTGACGTCTCAGTGGTTGAGAATAGTCACTTCCTACCAAGAAAATGTCGGTTCTTGAAAACATTCGCAAATCGCTGAAGCGACGTTACGCATTGTAAAACTGGTTGCAATTTTGTGTTTGTTTCTTTGGACACAACATATGTTTTTGTGTTTTTTATCATGAGTTAAAGCCACATCTGGGTGAATAAAACCCGGAAAAAAAACGGACACCCAACTGCAACCTTTTTTACTGGCGTACACTTTCGATTATTTTAGGTCGAAAGAGCGAGATGCAATAAATATTTTTATCGTCTCCGGTAGCACAAAGTTGCTGAGCAAATATGCGAACACACTGCCGATGTTTTGTGTCATAGCACATGCTGCACGTTTATGTGTTCCGCTTTTGTCTTTACAGCCAAAAAAAAAGTAAGAAAAAGTTTTATTCTTCAGAAGGCGACGAATATTTCTAACTTGTGAAACAGTTGAAAAAAAAAGGCTTTTAAAGCAAACAAAAAAGAATCTCAAAAGTGTCGCACCACATTACGCTCTTCTCGCGACGCGGTAAAAGAAAAATGACATTAAAGACCAAAAGTACAAATTAAAACATTAAGCCATGCTCATGGTCGCAATTCTATTCGCCCCTAAATGTCAGCTGAACACCATACCAAGCAAGAAAACTGAAAAGAGCGCAACTATTATCAATTACTGCGCACTTTGTCCCCAAAACTTCCAACTTGCGTTTGAAGGTCGTTAAATACTTTCAAACGACACCTTTTTATCTATAGAAAAGATCGGAACAAATTATTATCTAATTGGTCCGATCTGATTAGAAGGTCGGACACAACTTATCAGAAGTTTTATAAATAATATGAGGCAAAAGGTTCTCATGATATCATATGATCTCGTATGTTTATAGGGCACGTATATATATATATATATATATATATATATATATATATATATATATATATATATATATATATATACAGGGTGTTTTTTTAAGCTTAACAGATTTTTTAAAAACAAACCATGAAAGCTAGGTTAATGCGGTCTGCGCAGGTGAGTTATACGGCCAGGGGGACATAATATAGGAGGCTAATCGTAACGATCAGTCGGCTAATTAGTTAAAATTTGTCAATTAACTTTTTTAATTAATGAAAATAGACATATAGTTTCAATTAGAAACTAGCTCAGCGTCATCGAAAACCACTAAATCAGTAATTTTCAGAACGACTTTGAACGCGTGAGAAGCGTAGTAGTGCACTAAAGTTACCGCTCGTGGAGCAGGTACAAGGCTGGGGCTAGATAAGCAGACGGAAAAATTGCGCGGGCGCCTTATCGCAACGGCTAGCTTTGTACCTGCTCCACGAGTGCTAACTTTAGTTCACTACTACGGCTTCTCACGCGCACACAGTCGTTATGAAAAATTACTGATTTAGGGGTTTTCGATGACGCTGAGCAAGTTTCTAATTTGAACCATATGTTCTATTTTCATTAACTAAAAAGTTAATTAACAAATTTTACCTAATTAGCCGACTGATCGTTGTGATTAATCCTCTTATATTATGTCCCCTTGG
This sequence comes from Ixodes ricinus, assembly GCA_037355805.1. Lineage (NCBI taxonomy): Eukaryota > Metazoa > Arthropoda > Arachnida > Ixodida > Ixodidae > Ixodes > Ixodes ricinus. Next base: position 24,640 of record JAZHYW010022412.1, read on the forward strand.
CCGTATAACTCACCTGCGTAGGCTGCATGTAACTTTCACGGCTTTTTATCAACTTGGTTTAAAAAAAACGTTTGTATATATATATATATATACATATGTATATATACATATATATATATATACACATTACTATGGTTGTTGAAAAAAGGTTCCGTGTGTGATCTGTTCAGTAAACGTATCAGAACTGATATACATATGTAATTCATATATGCATATATATATTATCTTATATGCTCGTATGTTTGCTGGCCACATCCATATAAAGATTTTCCCTGGAAGAAAATTTTTTTAAGAAGTTTGCATAATATTTGTTTAATAAACGTAACAGACCTAATATAAATTATATGAGCATATGTAAGTTATAATATAATCTCATATGTTCTCGTATGTTTATTTGAACTCATCCATATATTCATTTTTCACTCGGTTTGTCCTTCTCTGGCCTGGAGACAACAGAGAACGATACGAATATTTGCCTCCGCGGAAGTGGCGACTGTCGCTGCCGGCTGACCATATCCGTCTGCACCGGAACCCCCAAACAGTAGAGTTCTTCGCAAATATCCCATTTGCAACTCCGACAAAAACTCTCCCGAGTTTGGTGGACAACAGCGGTTTCCATTTTAGCAACCGGATCCGGCTTCGGGGAAACGTGAACTCGAGGGGCAGGCCCGGTTGCAAACCCGCACAGCGAAACTGCACTTAGCTCCGTTAAATCCCCTGGAGCTGACAGTGCACTGGGAGCAACACGCTCGCAGGACCAGTCATCCTCCTCTATTTTCATCACATCATCGCGTGTGGATGGGAGCGTGATCATGTGACGAAACATAGACGTGTGAATGGCCTAACGCTGACAATAACTTCCACCGCACTGTTAGCTTCGGGGCGAATGCAGTTTTAGTTCCGGTTTCGTCTCCTCCAAACTCCTGGCCGGCCACCCGCCGCGAGTGCCTGTGTTACCAGCAGAAGGTAGTCGGATAAAGTTACTCCCGATTAATTGTTTTTAATTAGATGGTTTGGAAAAAAAATGATTTGCCTCGAGAGTAAGCGTCACTTTGAAAGTATATACTGGATATAATTTTTGTGGATCACCCGATTATTTCTGACGGGTGGTCTTGTTCTGTGTGTACGTTTTAATGAACTCAAACAACTGAAGCTCTGATTAAGGTGCACCACGCAGTAATGATACACGACCGCACGCCGGTACGATGCTCAACCAGATCGAAACGGGCAGGGGTGGGGATGGAACCCGGGATCCCTGGGTTCTGCAGCGCGAGCTTTCGCTCCACGTGCTCCGAGCCGGGGTGCGCTAACCCACTCTAAAGTAGACTGTAGGGGCCAGATTTGCAACTCCTGACAAGGTGCGGAAGGTTACACGTGCCCCGTCCACTTCAACGACGTCCGAGTGTCCGTTTAGCGTAGCGGAGACTACCGTAAAAAATCAAAGGAGCCTCGCTATTGCTAGAGAATATCAACGAAACTCTCTGCCTCGTGCGGCTGAAATAATCATCTGTGAGTGTGAGCGCCTTTGAACACGTTTTTAACTACACATCGAGGTTAATTCACAACCAAAATTGCATATTGCTGCCCTTTACCAGCAAAGGTAAGAAAAAAATTGAACACGTTCTTAACTACACATCGGGGTTGATTCATAACCAAAATTGTATATTGCACCCTTTACCGCATATTCAGCAAAAGCAAGAAAAAATATTAGTTTTGACTTGTTAAAAATATAATGCGTGGAAATGAACAAGACAGATTAATCAATTAATTAATCGATTCATCGCGATTAATCGAGGTAAGACTTTTAATCAACGCGCAGCCCTACTACCGAGTTATCATATAACCAAGTCTTTGGTTTACCAAAAATTGGTAAACTCGTGCTGCGGGTGACGTAGTGATCATTTACTTCATCTCATAGTATACGAACTTGGAATGTCAACCAAACTCCTGGTCCACACTACAGGCGAGTCGGAAATAGCAGCGCCGATGTTCGCAGATCGTGGGGACTATACATCTTCGTGGCAGCGCCTCGCCCGATCACGGTGGCCAGCCGCACTTTGGAGCACCGTCGAGGCAGCCAAGAGCAATCTCGGAACGGGTCGATATTCACGGAAGCTTCGTCACGCAGGAGTTTGGATGCTGCAAACGTCGACGCTCGTGTTCACTCGGTAATTTTTACCGAGACTTCTAGCGCCAACCTCAAGGATGGCGACATCCGCCAGCATGGCACTCTGGGTTTTCTGACGTCATTCGCTTGCCACTTCGGAACCACTTTGGATGCATGTATGGTGCGTGGAACGCGTCCTCGACTGATGTGTATACCACGTGCAAAAAAAAAAAAGTTTAGTGGTCGCTTTATTTTCGCCTTATGACATCATAGAATTGTCACGCTGTCGCAGACAGCGATCCTGGCAGTGTCCCAGCCAGAGTGTCGAACCGGAATTTTGATCGGTTCGGTTTGGATTCGGGTTCACGGCTTTCGGTTCCAGTTCCGGAGAGCAAAAAATAAGAATCGAGCCGCTGTTTATAATGTATTTTTCCGAGTTGTTTTGGCAATAGGCACTATTTCAACCGTGAAACGAGTAATTATATAGCTATTTATCATTCGTACAATCCACTTTTATTTTCAGGTACCAAAAAAGAGAAATTTTATTATATAAGTTCTACGAAACAGTAAAAAAGAAAATCTAGATTAACATGCAAACCGTCGTGTTTATACGACTCAAGATCTATTTGTTTACCTCAGTCGCATATATTGTACCTGAATCGAAAGGTCATCAGTCTGGTAGGTCGCCTAAAATACCCATGATTGGTAAAGCTTTGCATCGCAGCAGTAAAAGTTGAATCCTTATGTTGTGCTCTTAAACTTGGGAATTAATTAAAACACAGAAAATCATAGATGGGTACCTCCTCGCCATACATGATCGTGAAATCTAGTTTCCGAAATACGTTTCACAATACATATGATGACGACGCTACCGAGCTAAAGCAATAATACTTTCAAAATGTGTCGAAAGTTTTAGGACAAGCCCTTCCAGTCTACCTTTTACAGAAACACTGAGCGGCAATCACAGCGTTTGTTTTCCTAACCAACATTGTTTACACTCAGCACTGCGATGCAGGCAAAGGATCATACAGAAAGGAGTGATCAAACTTGTTTACTCTAATCTTTTTCTTTACAAGTAAGTAGAGCCTGCATATCTGCGGATCATCCGCGGATATCCGCAGTCAACTGTCGAATGCGGATAAAAATGAATCATATTTGGCGGATTGCGGATCGGATGCGGATATCCGCGGGTCCGGACATCCGCATCCGGTCCGCATTCGGAGAGTGTAGAAGTGAATAGGTGAGTGATACGGAAACTTGCGTCAGCACGAGTTTCCTTACGTCCCAGCTTCAAATGCTCCAGCGGAAAGAGCCTTCGCATTGGCAGGTCATAATTTAAGAGGGGCGAATCAGTCTGAATCCGCCCATGGTGAAGATATCCTATTTCTTTTACACCGCAACCTCCACAAATAAAACGTTGTATGTGTTTTTGTTTTTTTTGTTTTTTTTTTTTACAATTGGCAAGTGGAGTATGATCTTTCGAGCATGCATTTGAGGGGTCCCGTTTACCACTGAAACGGATAGGAGGTGTTGACATTATTGAATATTGCGATCTTTTCCCCGTGGTGACTCGCGACTTACCGCGTATGAACGAGTACTTTGCTGCGGTGCGTGACCGCCTTTCCTCTCCCACTTTTTAACGGGATAGCGCTTTAAGGAGCTCGTGTCGCAGAGAAGCCGGCGTCGGTCGCGTGACGCGAAAAATCCTGATTGGTCGATAGGGTCATGACGTTCCAATCACATGACCTCGCGCGAGAATTTCAAACAATCCACAACGTTCGCGTGAAACGTGACATCCCGCGTGGAATGAAAGTGATTAAAAAAAAACATACATGTAATGCGTATTAACGGACACCGCATGTTATAAAGTAATTCATTTGCCTTAAACAACAATTTGAAGAAATTTATACGGGATTCGAACCCACGACCCTCCGTTTGCGAGCCAGACACGCCACTGACTAGGCCACGCAAGGCACGCTTGCACAGGGAATGAGGAGGCGATGCGAACGGGACCCAACAACGCCATCGAGTTCCACTTTTAAAGGCCAAGCTTAAGCGTCAATCCTCCAAGTTTTTATTGTTTGGCCTAAATAAAATGACGAAATGTCTCTTTGCTAATTTTTATGCTTAGAAAATATCCGTCTGCTTGAAGTGGGTTTTACAAAGCAAAAAAGGAAAAAATTAAGATTTATTTCTCTTTGAGGCGCATTTTGTGGACAGAGTGTCAGGGACTCCCAAGACAATCTCATAACTGCAATCATCTTTCCAGCGATGAGAAGTGTCTCCTAGAAGGATGATCACTTATCATATAAATACGATAGAACAGAACACTACAAAATGTATTTCACCGTATGCTGACACGAACAGTTCTTTGTACGAAAGTAAGCAGATGAAAGCTGACACGAAAAGTTCTTTGTACGAAAGTAAGCAGATGTACGAAAGTAAGCGAAAGTAACCGTCCAGATGCTTTTCTTTTTATATGCGTGCTTGATTTCATGATGTAAAATGAATGCACGGATTGCATGTCGGATGCGGTTCCGAATTTTGCGGATGCGGTTTGGATGTGGAAACAAAATCTTGCGGACACGGATCGGATGCGAATAATCAAACTGTTATCCACGCAAGGCTCTACTAATCTATATGCACCTTCGTACTCGGATCAGAACCTGGCCTAAAATAGCGCGTATTCAAGTGAACATTTTTGGCGCAGCTTGGCGTTTGCGGTTTCATATTGAAAAACAGCGCGAATAACACACGGACAAGGAGAAGGAGAAGAGAACACAAAGGACGAGGCGCTGCGGTTTGTTCTTGACAAGATGCCGGTCAATTCAATCCGCAAACAAGCATCTCCCTTGCTAATTGTTGATTTTTTTGTTAAATTGAACAAAGTAGTATTTCATATTCGACTAGACATTGCAGCTACTTATTTGGTCACTCTTTGGTGGTCTGCATACCATCCTAGTTCCGCCACGCGCCCCTGTGTACTTTTGTTTTTTTTTTGTCTTGCCCACAGACACATAAAATTGTCGTTCATCATAGAAAAGATGCAATAACAAACTTTTATACGTTTGGGAAGTTAAATACGTGTCAGAAACCCATAGTTATTGAAATAAGCTTCAAAATCAAAAACTCTGTTTAAGGCACTCTCAAATCACTTTTAGACGTGCCTATTGAGGATCAAGACTCCGGTAAAAGATTTGCAAAGCATATTGGAGACCATTTGTGGTTGCATTTACTTATGTATATCTTTAAGTTGATCGGTCCTTTATTTATGTTGTCAAATCTTCAGTCAGTAATTAAAAATATTTTTATTACCATCAATAAATTTGACTGTATGAAGTTCACATCACCACTTGAGACCGACACGGGAGGACGATGCACGTTTCTGCAGACTCAGCCGGCTGCTGAGTCTGCAGAAACGTGTTTTTTTTTTCTCCGTTCTCTATAAATGTGAAACACAGGGTCGCAGGCTATGGCAAAAAGGACTGTGTGCTCACAGAATAGATCTGAAGGCAAACACACGAAATGTGCAGAAAGAGAAATAATAAATGGTATTCTTTTAAATAATCCCATACACAACGCCTTACAGCAGCCAGAAATACATAGAGATGCCTGCAATTATGTTCCTAATTATACATAAATAGCGCGAAGGACAGGCAATATATTACTAATATAAATCACATTTGGACATCGGCTTGCGCGAACTCGAAACTTTGCAAAATACGGTCTGGGGAGGCTAATGTTATATTCGTTTTTACGCGTACTTTGTGTTGGGCTCTCACTTTACAACTTTCTTCTGTACCAGTCATGCGCGCTTTAACATTTTATTAGGGTGCCGCATATCATAGTGAGACTGCTATATATACACGCACAACCTTACCATTTGGACATCCACTTTTGTTAGTGTTGAGGACATCGCATTTCACCAGAAAACTGAACTTTGAACATGGTTTGCGCGTGTTCTTGCTAAGAAAATCCAACCCGGTGGTGAAAAATGCACGCTGCAGCAGGTTCGCGCTCAGTGAAAGTCGTATTCAACATGCACAAATCATTCTTGCTTGGTGCAGTGTCATGAGGATCGGAGCGAGTGTCTGGCATTACTGAAAACGCGCTCTCTGGCAGATGGGTTTTGGCAAACAAATTAGTTTCCGGGACAACGCTTTCTGGTTCTTGGACCTTACAGCACAGTATAATTTTAAACCGCCCCCCCTCTTTTTTTTGTTCATGCTTTTTGAGAATATTTTTTTTATTCCTGAGGGACTCCATCCCCCGTTTGGGGATGGAGTCGACAGTTATATTTCTGACATTTGTTAACAGCAATCGTCGATTTCTTTTATTTTGCGCCCAAAACTGTGAAGTTTAAACAAAATGCGGAGGTAGTCAAAGCTTGGGGAAGATCTGAAGAACAACACTCCTGTGAGACTGTAAAACGACTGCCAACATTCAGCTGTCCCTGTGAGGTCACTAGATCTTCCATTTCAGGTATTTCTCCAGTACACACTTGGAGTTCTATTTACCGCAGCATAACAACCGCATTTAGTCCTCAATACTCCTTTCTCGGGGACAACTTTCTGAGACATTTAGCAACAACGAAAACATGCTTGGGTGTCTCAATGATGTGTACATGTAAAATAGGTTGTGCAACCTTTTTTTTTTTTAGTATATATTGCTAAGAGCTAATTCCTGGCGTTGATAACTTGCCAAAAGCACCCTTAGTTTTTCTCCCCGCTCAGTTGCAGACGCAGAAAACATAAAGGAACGAAAGAGCTGTCCCCTTCTCAACTCGATTCTATCAAAGGCGGCCACGTGATCTGACTCTAATTATATACTATCAGTGTTCATCATAGTCATGCGCTGGGGTTGGCAAAGAATAAAGCGTGGGTTGAGCTTTAGACATTGTTAGAGTTCGGCTATTCTCATCTTTGATAGAACACAAGCCATTACCCGAATCTTTGGCGATGCTGATTGTCAAGAACCTGAGCACTCGACTAGGCTCATCATAATCGAGCGAGTCACAGTGTCACGTGACTCGCGATGAAAAGTCGTGATGCCATGCGACGTCACGGTGTCAATAACGCTAATAAATCTAGTGACGTTCTCAATCTAAGTCCACTTGACGTAGTAGCAGTCACAGTGCACGTGACTACACACTTGACAGCATGTCTTGACGCCATGACGTAACGGTACCACATGACACATGATTGATCATAGTGCCAATACAAAAGCTCCACGGAAACCTAGATTTCTCATACATTGCAGATCGATTAATGACAATTTGATCACTACATAAAAATACAACTGCTAATTCATTTTTTTTTATTTCTCAAACATTTCTTTTGTAATACAATAAAAAAATACCGTAAACCGTTTTGAACCGGTTACCGTTATATTTTTTTCCGGTTCAGCTCAAAGATGGCGGCAGAGATTTCGGTTTGGTTCAGTTCCGCTTCGGCTAAGAATCGAGAGTTTCAGGGAACCTTTCTGGCATCCGGTACGAACTGCGCATGTGCCATCGCAGAAGATCACGCACATGCGCATTTCGTACCGGAGATTCCATCGTACCGTATCGGATCTGCAAAGCGGTTCCCTAAAGAGCTCTCTCATAACGGATCGGTTTTGGTTTTCGGTTCGGTTCGATTCCGGTCTGACACTATGGTCCCAGCAGTGGAAGTGTATGTGGCAGACGCCTGTTCTGCTGCAAGTCGCTCTCTAGTGTGACAGTCAGCGGAAGCTTTGGCAGTCAGAAGTTGGGACGCTGTGATGACAGCGACACTCGCGTTCGCTCGTACTTTTCGCCAGCATTTCTACGCCCAACCGCCAGGATCGCGACATCCAGCAGCATGACACTCCGGCTCCTGTGATATCATTTGCTGCCTGTTCGGGACCCTTTTTGATAATTGGCAGCCTAGGACGCCTAGGGACATACCAGTCGAAGACGCCCGTTTCAGGCACCATATACCTCACAAGTTACAACGACGCGCTGCCGAGCGGATTCCGCTTGACGCCATGAAGTTGACGAACTCGAGGAAGTCACTGTTTGTGCCAAAAATGCTGACAACCTTTTTTTTTTCGTTGTTCTTCGCCTTCGCCCCCCCCCCCCCGTCTTCCTTTCCCCCGCAATAATGCTCTATACCGGCGCCGCAGGAGCCAGATGAATAAAGAATGAAGAACGCGTGCCTGGGCTCGGCTTAGTTAGGAACAAGCGTCTCAGCTGAGATTGGGGAGGCGAGCACCGCCAGGCCAGCGCACGAACTGAGCGAGACTCATGCCGCGTCTCGAGACGCTCCGTGAGTCCCAGCCTTTGCAGTGCTTTCCTCACCGTGTCTCAGCCGAGACGCTGTTCTAGCAAGCCGGCCCTGGTATACAAGGCCGCACTCGGAGCACCGACGGTTGTGCCGTGCACAGACATTCGGATGGCGCTGACGTTCAAAACAAACTTCGCTCGTCGCATTTCTTTTTCTTTTTTGCAGCGGAGCTGTTACAGAACTAGTTTCCCCAGTATCGTGTCCGCAGCAAACAAATGATGACACAAACCCTGGACAGCTACCGCCATCTATGAGCGACGGCGGCAACCTTTCCGAGCCTTTCCACTCTGGCTTCGCCGACTTGCGGCCGGCCATTACTTGATTCCCACCATAGTACAGCTTCGCTGGTCTTCCTTTCTCACCAGAGTGAAAAGGCTGAAAGTATTTCGAAGCGTCTAGCAGCTACGTCCGACGTAACCTAAGCTGTTAACCAAATCTCCGCCTTCCCTAGGTTCACGGGGGAGAGAGGAGGGCGGGGGAGGGTTAGGTATACGCGTCTCCAGTGTCTGCATCAGGACGCAACGCTAGCCACAGCGAAAGTATTTTTGCTTTGTTCTTTGCGAGTACTTTGGGCCCACTTGATGTAGCGTGTACTCCAGGGGTCGGTGGGGCGACAGGACTGCTTCTCCGCACCTTCTGGCTACGACGCGATCGGCAGAAATATTCTTTTTTTCTCTTTGTCCCAGACTCCTAGTTCCGGACAAATGACTTTAGCGAGTAATGTCCTATAGACAGCAGGACTGCATCGCTCCACTGACGTTCCACCTCTGCACTCTTGCTTAATCTGTGCAACTGCTCCTCCTCTATCCGTATTCACCTTAAAGGCCGACGACAAGACTCGAGATTCTGCAGCAGAAGATCCTCCTCACCATGGGGGAGGAGGAAACAGGGCAACGGTGACAGGGTAGAAGGGGGAGAGAAGGAAGAGGGGGAAAGTAGAAAGCGCGGACTGGTCGTCGGTTCTTAAGAACCGTAGTAAAAGTGTCCGTTTCTCGCAGGACGTTACAATTGTTCCTTCATCTGCTGATTAAGGTATATGTAGCACCTACATATATCTTAATCAGCAGACGAAGGGGTAAGCTGTAACGTCCTGCGTAAAGCCGGACTCTTTATATTTTTTTACTGCGGTTGTTAAAATGAATACGGGCAGAGGAGGAGCTGTTGCACAGACTTATTAAGTTACAGTTCAAATATATTTATTTGTTCATTTTTGCAAAAAGAGGAGGTAGAGGAAAGAGCCGCCTGTTTGTTGCTTGACCAGACTCTGCCCCCCCCCTTGCCCCCCGCCCCCCCCCCCCTGTTTTTTCTCCCCGTAGCAGAACAGAAAAGGATTACAATATGTTTGTGTTTTCTTATAAAATAAGGAAATCGATGTACATGTACATTGATTGTACATGTAGTTCCCTGAAATATGTTGACATTGTTAAGTACTTAAGCATATTCTTTGAAAACACAATCGTTTGGCACATTTATCAAGCATCACAAGAAGAGGATTACAGTGTAGGAAAAGGAAATTAAACGCATTCAACCTACCCATAAATCAACTATTTGGGGCATCTGCTGGGAGAAACCATTAGAGAAATAATTAACCTAACTTATTCGGGGACTCGCTCAATATTTCTATACTAAGTTCAAGAAAAACGACTTAGAAACCGGGAAAAGGGTAGGATCTTAACATGTGATTGCCATAGTTAGTTCTGGAGTGCGGCACTAACCAGGCTTTATAGATTAGCTTTATATTATTTTATAAAGACGTGCATGTTACGAAAGCAAAAGGGGCATCGTTCTTGGGTTGTTTTGTTGATGTTTTTTGTTTCTTTTCCTGGAAAACCATATATTCCAAGAATTAGTTCGCGGAGAGCACGATTAGTGAGCAAAACGTCCTTCTTTCTTGATGTGACGAGCATAGATAACCGAGCCATAGAGCCGAATTTTCGGCGTCAACTAAAGAAGGCCAATCCGCGACCTGCGCTGGCCCTCAGCAAGTTACAAACGACCTGAAACGCTGCCGGTTTCGACATACGATGTTTTAGTTATTCCGGCGGTGTTGAATTGAGTATGTCTGTACAGGATATCCCCCCCCCCCCCCAAAAAAAAATTGCAGGGTTCCTTTCAAAGCAAACATAAACTGCGCCTCGTCGAACACTCAGTCTCTGCCCGCATATAGAGCCTTGTCGGTTCAAACTCGATGCCAGAGACAACAAAAACAAAAAATCAGTTTTGATTTATTTTTTACACGTTGCATATTGGGAGAAAGCGTATACGAGCTTCTAGAAAGGTTGATAAGGAGATAAGCTACCAATCAATAGGAACGTGTCCGAGGGAAAAGTCTCACGGAATGATAGGTCCAAATGGGTTAAAACGTTACGTGGAGCGAGTATTCCATAAACGTTATCTCTCGCCGTTGCTGCTCCCGCTTCGCTCAACCGCTTGAGCCGTTTCCGCCGCGATCTGCTCGCTCTCGACCTCGCTGAGAGGAATTACGAGCTGATAAGACGTCCGTCCGCCGAGGCCGTGCTGCTCAACAGCCTCAGTTAGCAGAAATCGATTTCGTTCGTTCGGACTATAGATCCCGGCTGCAGCAGTGCAACCGGCGCTCGAACGCGCAGATAGAACGGCTCCTGAGAGGCAGCACCGCGTTCACACCGACGCTCGGTATCCGTTGCTTAGCCAATAGACCCCTTTCAAAAAATCTGGCAACAGCGAAAATCCGCTGAACGAGTCCGACAACATTGGGCGGCCGGCGCCATTGGAAGCGACCTGCTGCGGCCGGCATAGTTGAGTTTGACTGTAGCGTTCTTGTTTCGTCGGTCCCTTCGCCTCCGGTATGGCTGCAGGTAGCGTTTTCTTCGGATCTGAGTTGGGGTTGGGTAAACGACCTTTCCCAACTCCCAGCTGTTAAAGATGATGAGGTATATCGGTTCTTCAAGAGCTGATCGGACCCGGAACGACAATTCGACAGAAGTTACAACTTCCTCGTTGAGGGGCCTCGTGGTCGCCGCATCCATAAAAAGGGCAATTACTAAGATCTTTGGTAGTTACGGCATCAGACATGTGTTAGTACGCATCAGAAAATGATAGGAACCGGTTATAATTTAGCGGGCTGCGAAGCTAGGAGGTCGCCAGTACTCTCCGGATGTGCGATGAAACAAGCGCAGGGGACCCGCTTCGCTGTCACACGCCAGGCGCGTTCCCACCGGCGATGCGATCCAGTCACGCTGATAACTTTCATCGCAAAAGCGACCATCGCGGACAAAAAGCGACGCGATTTGAGCAGTCGCTACTCGACCCGACTTTTTTGCGATGCGATCTAGTCGCGGAGCGGCTGAGCCAACCAACGGCGTTTGGAGCGAGAGTTTTGAGAAACGACTCGCCAACGAAGGCGTTGACTTGCTCATCGCGGCACGCCGGTGTGACCATCTAATTTTTTTAATTAGATGGTCATAAATCAATAAAAATCTAAACCTCTCAATAAAAAGTCTGAACCGCCACTTTCAAGTGTACAAAACAAATAAAAAAAACGGACCTTTTGGGGCATATTTTTGTTATTGTTTTGTACTTGGAATTAAGACTTGAAATTTCAATGCACAAATTCAACCAGTAAAAGACGTATTCGACGCAAGTTTCTACTTGATACGTCGAGTCCCTTTTTCTAGAGGGAGATTTTAGAGTTGAAATGTAGAGCAACAGGTTTGCAGTGAAGCAGAAGTTGCAAGCGATTGCAATGTTGCTTTGCATAAAGCACGCGCTTCACAGATGTGTGCGCTACAGGCGGGTCAAAGCGCCAGGTCGTATGGCTTCATGCGTACCTAACATATAATTTACACGACGCAAGTTGGAAGCACCGCGAGCTCGTGCATACCTGAAGCTATAGGCGCTCAAGAAGCTGTCACGTCCACAAGCGATACCACGAGCAACATTATATTTGTATTTGACGCTTGATTTCTTCGAACTAGCTGAAAGGTGGAAACTCTACCTCCAAACGCAAAAAAGTGAGATTAAAAACACCGGACTCATACACCCAAAGCGCGTAGCGTGGGATCGGCCTGTTCCGTTCTTGCACTGCAGCAGGGAATCGTTTGCGCGGCTACGCCGCTGAATATCCCTACCAGACCGACGCCCGTCAACCGATAACGAGTACATTTACGAATACGTACCTTAATGCCAGACTTGTCCAAATACCCACTCTGCTTACAGAGGGCACGCAGCAGTACGTTGGCATCGTGGGCCGGAATTGACTAGCGTCTACGGCCTACGCAGCGTATGCAGCGGCGCGCACTATCCTGCAGCATGGCGGCTGCCGCTAGTTGCCGTTGCGCACGACAGGTGGCGCTTTTTTCTCTCTGATGGGCTCTATAACGGCAGCCATCGAGTTTATTTTACACGTCGTTCA
>JAZHYW010022414.1:0-10606 GCA_037355805.1 Ixodes ricinus
AACTTTATTCTGAATATTTTAATTTAGTAGATTATCAATCAGTGTTTTGTCTGAGTCTTTATTCGATTGCTTCGAATTTGCTGCGGAGGGGCAAGGTGAAGGAGCCCGCCGTCGAAGTAAAACTGCGGTGCCGTAATCGACGTTAGGTTCGGACTGCGTGCTGAGCCTGTCTGAGTGTGCTGGCTTCTCTGGTAGTGACACAGATATTTCCGCTGCGGTACCGGGCCCACAGGTCGCCGCCTTATCCTGAAAACAAAAACGTTGTTAGAGCGTAATACTTTTTTATTCGTAAAATGTGCCACATGGCATAATAGGGGGGGGGGAGGGTTCAAAGAAAAGAGTGCAGTCCAGCGTCGTGCAGGAACTGCAAGAGCGACTTGCAATACTTGTTGTCATTCACCCATTGGGTGTAGTTATCGTGTGGGTGACCCTTTAGTCCGGCCTCGCGAAGTATCTTCTCACGGGTGGTCTTGGTCCCGGAGCAGAGCCACAGCAGATGATGAGCGTCCGCCGTAGCCACAGGGGCCGGACACTTAGGGCAGGTTCCCGGGTCGGCAGGTGTGTGTCCCCAGGTCCAGGTAACGGAAGGTGTTAGGGCCGCCCCAGCCCGAAGCCTCCGGAGAGAAACTTCCTCCACCCGGGAAAGGTTACGGGGAAGGGAGCAGACACACGGAGGGATTAAAGCGCGTGTGTCCCGTCTGAGGAGGTTTTTCTGGGCTATGAGGTCGGACCGGGGATCAGAAGGGAGGGAAGCGGGTGGGAGGTCAAGTAAGGGCTGAGTGTGGTGGGCATGGTGGTCAGCCAAGAGGTTTGAATGGTTCTGGCTATGCCCCTGCACCCAGTGAACTTTTATGTTGATGGTTGTCTTCTGGTGTAGTATATGTATCTGCTGACATATTTGTAGCGTCTGGGTAACTTGTTTAAGATGCTTAATTGAATTTAGCGAGTCAGTGTATATGTGAGCTTCCTCGATGTCTGGCAGACCGATGACAGCTTTGATCGCGTCGTGTATGGCTTGTAGCTCTAGTAACAAGGAGTCTGGTGTATCCGACTTGTAGTTACAGGTGGCTTGAATCCCGGGGTGTGATGGGCTCACGAAGGCGACCCGTCCTCCTCGCGGCAGAACTGCCGCGTCCGTGTAGACCACGCATTGGCCCTGAGGAATGCTTGGTTTCAGGGGTTGGAGCTGGCTGGTCGCTTCGGCGAAGCTTCGTTGTCTTGTTAGTGGTGATATTAGTATAACACCACGGTGGGATGTCGTCCAGTGTTGCAGTCAGAGGAGGCCCTCCGTAGAAGTAGGAATGAAGAGCTGCTGCCGCCGGAATGTGCTTGCGTTTGAGCATTCTTGCTTGTTCGCGCTGGTTCACCAGCTCTGTGAGAGTATTGAGCTGAGCGTGCTCTTGCAGTGTTGGAATCGGGGTAAGACGAGGGAGTGCCGTGGTTGCTCTCATGGCGTCTCTATTGACCACCTCAAGTCTTGCCCATTGTTGAGAGGTCAGTCGTTGGAATTGAGCCTGGTAGACAAGACGTGGTTGGAGAACAGAGCGCACGAGGCGGCGTGCCACCTCAGTCCGGGCTCCGCCACTCCTTGGTGCGATTCTGCGAATCAAGTGCAGAGTTGTTGCCGACGATTTTTTAGCCTTTTGGAGCCAGTGGGTACCAGAGCCAGACTGATGGATATCAAGCCCAAGCACCCTCAGTTCTTCAGTTTCAGGTATAGTCGTTGGACCGATCTTGAGATGAAAGTTGGACTTAGAGGCCACTTTCCTGCCCGACTTGTTGGCCACCTGCGTATAGCAGGACTTTTGGGGAGAAATTTCAAGTCCAGCGGTCTGTGCATACGCGTGAAGGACATCAAGAGCTTCCTGTAAGTGTTGCTGTTGCGTGTTGAGGTCTCTGTGGGTAGACCACAGTGTGACGTCGTCTGCGTAAATAAGAAATTTGATATTGGGGATGTCCTGTAGGCTCCATGCCAGAGGCATGAGTGCAATGTTGAAAAGCAGGGGCGCAAGGACGGAACCTTGCGGTACCCCGCGGTTTGATGTGAAGGAGCCAATTGGTTGTCCGTCCACCCGTACCGAAAATGTCCGAGAACATAGGAAGGAGTGGACCACTTTTGTTACCTGCTTGGGCAGGCCGAGGGTCTCCATGTTTCTGATGATTATTTCGGGTTGGATGTTGTCGTATGCCTTGGAAATGTCAGTTGCAACCACTGTTCGCACTAAATGGCTGTGGGGCGACACATGTAGAACTTCATCTGCCAGGATGGCCAGGCCGTCCTCCGTGCCCAAGTTCGCTCTGAATCCGATTTGAGTGGGATGGTATTTCTTGTGGTATTCTAGCCACCACGATAGTCGAGTAGCCAGCATCCTCTCAAACAGCTTGCAGACCGTTGGTGTCAAGGAAATAGGTCGGAGGGCCTGAAGACTGGTCGGTGGCTTGCCTGGTTTGGGTATAGGCACCACCACCGAGTGTTTCCATTCAGGTGGTATGATGCCCTCGGCCCATACTTGGTTCATCACCTGGAGGAGGGCATCAATGGCTTCCCCTCTAAATTCTTGAACAGCTCGTACGGGATGTTGTCATATCCGGGGGACGAGTGTTTCTTTGTTGCTTCAATGGCGGCGATGAGCTCTGCTTTCGTAAACGGATCAGTAAGGCCCAAAGTGTCCATTGCCTCATTCGAAGGAGGGTCGATCGGAGGTTGCTGGTGGTTTGGGAAGAAACTGTCTGCTGCATTTTTCGCGAACTCCTCTGGGGTGAGGTTGAGGGCCAGCCGAATGCTCGCCGATGGGTCTGCCTGTTGGCCGCCCCGCTCCATGGCCCGGAAGGTTCGCCATAAGGCTTTGTTCCCAGCCCCGGAGCCGAGGCTGTCACACCAGCCGTACCACCGGTAGCGTGATAATTGTTTTTCGTGTCGCCGAGCGCGCGCAGTTATGTGATTGACCAAGGCGCGACCTTCGGGTTGCAGGGGGTTACGATTGGCTTGTAGCTCGGCCTGGCGGCGCTCGGCCCACAGCTTGAGTAGCGGTATGTCAGGTGTAGGCTGGTCCTCGTCTACGGTCGTAAGGGTTGTACTGTCTGCGAGGATAGATTGTAGAGTCGATATGAGGGTCGTGGTGTCAACTGAGTTAGCACGGTCGTCAGAACGGACCTTGTCCCAATGTGTGACTCTGATCTTGCGGCGCAGTTTCTTCAGGTGCTTTGTGTGTAGGCCAATTAAGATAGGGGAATGGTCGCTACCCCACGCATCTGGCTCAGGTGTCCACGAAGGAGATCCGGGCCCTAGCCACCATGTGAGGTCCGGTGCATGAGTACGGGTCGCTGGGATAGTTGCCACGTCGGGATGGTTAAGGAGTGTAAAGTTGAAGTCGGTAAAGACTTCATAGACTTTTACACCTCTTTTAGAATTGTAGTTGTAGCCCCACGAGGTATGTGGGGCGTTGAAATCTCCTCCTATGAGTATGGGAATGCCTGGATACGTGGTCCTGATGTGATGAAGCCAGCCTAGGTTGGGGGTGCATTCCGTGGCCTCCCATAAAATGACACAAGAAGCAGGGGTGTCTTGGCCGGGCGTGTTAAGACTGCAACCACCTCTTGTTGCTGATTACACCATCTCTGCAGGTTCACCGGTGTTTGAGGGACATGGTTTGCGACGTATATTGCCGCCTTTCCCGGTTTATCTGAGTGAGAGCCTCCTCGTCTATCCGGAATGGAAGGGGTGTGATAGCCAATGAAGTGTGGGAGAGCGCTAAGTTTATTAGATTCCTGTAAGAGGAGCGCCCACACGTGAAGTTTGCCGAAAAGAATCTTGGTCTTGAGTTCTCCAACTTTGTTATGGAGCCCTCGGCAATTCCATTGTAGGACGACCGGTTGCTGTTGAGACTTAGCCATGGCGAAGGCAAGTCTCTATCAGCTGTTTCAATTTGTTTAGGGTGTCAAGTACGGCCATCCAATTGGCCGGACCAAAGGGGTCGTGTTTTCCGTCTGGGGTGGCATAGGAGCAGGCGATATTTGCGTGCCCGCATGTGGTGGCGTAGCTGCGCGTTCTTTACGACGAGCCGTGACGCGCGCCTTCCTCTGGCGTAGAAGTTCGATCTGCCGTGACAGCTGCGCTATCTCTGTGTCCAGGTCGTCCTGTGTCACGGGAATTCCGGTTGGCTCTGGGGGATTCTCGGAGCTGGGGTGGGCCGATTGACGACCTTTCTTCCCAGGTCTCTTCAAGGCGGCGGCATACGACGAGGGGCCCTCCAATGCGGTCTCCTCTGCCTCCTCTGGCTGCGTGCTTTCTGCGGACTCTAATGCCTGGAATCTGTTGTAGACAATAAGTGGCGCGGAGATGGCTTGGAGGCGGCCTCGCGCACGGGCTGAGGCCCTCTGCTTGGTCGGGCATTTTGAAGATGTTATTTCGTGTTCATCAGTCTTGCAGAGGCCGCATCGGTAGCGTGGCTGGCCCTCTGGTGTTGTCCTTTCAGGGTCAACGGTTGCTTTTGGACAATACTTTTGCAGGTGCCCCAGTTGATAGCACCGATAACAATACACAGCACGGGGCCGGTAGAGCTTCGGGCGCACAATACATCCGTTATAATAAAACTTTTCTGGCAGGGTCTGAGGGCCTTGTACCGTGACAAGGTAAGTCGTGCTAGCGCCCATGCGGCGAACTGCGAGCACGGTGTGGGTCTGGGATTTCAAGTCCTGTATGATCGTAGCACAAGAGTCGGTGGGGTCTAGGCCGTATACAACGCATCGTTGCACGTTGGGCCCAGATGCGAAGTATGCTTGGACTGACAATTGGTTGTCGGCGTTAATAGGGATTCGGCTAATTGCGCAGATCTTATCGGCGTCTTCTATGGAGGCAAGGTGCACAGTTATGGTGTTCGAGGCCTTGTGGATCACGAACCCTTGATAGCCCCGAGTGCCAAGGCACTGGTCTATAACATACTGTATGCATTTTGTGGGAACGGCGGTGACATCGAACCTCACGGTTGGTCTAATGTGTACGCGGAATGATCGATCGGGAGAGGGGGTCGGGTAAGGACTAATGGAGGGGACCGGGGCGGCCTTCACCTTTTTGGGTGGTGGAATCTCCAGCGTGTCGTCCGCCGTCCGAGTTGGGCAGGAAGAATGCTGGCTCGCTCCTCCAGGTAGAGACTCCTGAGAATCCATGTCTTGGGTCTGTTCTATGAGGGCGTCAGGTGATGTAGCTGGTTGCTGGGCAATGGAAGACATGACTGAATTCAATCGTGAGCTGGACGTGTCATCAGAAGGGCTCAGCGAGTGGAGCGGCGTCGAGGACGGCGCGCTCCCGTCTGCTGTAGGCGCTTGCAGAGCCTCATCCGTTGCCGCCGCGGGTTGCTTTTCTCCGCTGGGGCCAGGTGTGGCCACTCTAGGCCTAACCGCCGACCCAGGTCTTCGGGCGCCGATTTTCAGTATACGTGCCGGTAGAAACGATGATCTGTCGGTGTCAGCCGTGTTCGGTGGTGGTAATACACGCCTGTGCAACTTGTGAGCCCTAGAATGGCCACTGTTCTTTTTAAAACGAGCCAAAACTGCGGGAAGTTCGAAAAGAAGCTCCTCGAACTCAAGACTTCGTCTTCTTCCTCAAACGCAATACTTACGCCAGGAGGCTCGTTTTAATTCAGGAACGACTTCTATTTTGGATTGAATTTCTAGGTGTAGGTGTTACTTTCGGTTTCTTTTCCAATTCCAGATGTGTCCCACACAAATGGTTCGCGGAAGCTTTATTTTGTGACATACGTGTCCGATCCAGACGCTTCCAAATATTTTGCATAGTTCAGTGTCCTCTTTAAAGTGTCAGAATGTTTACTTGTTTAAAATATCAGCGCTAGCTGATATTTGTGTGTTCTTGCTGCTTTTTCTTGTCATGTAAAGTACTGAAGTCCGGACCCTTTATTGTGTTTTTGGACACTTAGATCATTAATTGCTTTAACATTTATTCTACGCACAAGATGACAGAATCAATCCAATATTTACAAAATATCGCCACGGGTGATGAGTTTAGAATATGTTCACAAAACGATACAAATGAAGAAACACTTCTCACTACAAAAACCACAAAACAGAATCCGAGTTAGACAACAAAAGTGCACTTTTGTTGTCGAATTCAGATTCTGACGCATAGGACTTTACATTAAGCGCAAGAAACACATGTACAACGAAACCGTCCCATCCGACGTCCGATCAGGCGATACGACGGTCGGAGGCGAGGGTTTTCAACGCTCTCCGGTGCTACGAACACCCTCGCCCCCAAGGTCATTCCGGCAGTCCGCACGTCGGATCGGACGGTTTCGTCGTACATGTGTTTCGTGCTTTAATCAAGTGTTTATTTCGATCTTGATAAAAATCACCGTTTCAGTGATGTGATTGGCCTAAGCCATTTTGGAGCACCTTTCGGAGCAGCGAAAACAGCGTTTTGGAGCAACAAAAGTGGCTTTTGAGCAGAAATCCTTACAAAAATACAAATATTTCTTTTAAATGTTGTACAAACGAAGGGCACTTTGTGTTGTGTTGTGTTCTGATGTGACGTGTTGTGACGGAACTCGCTGCTCGTGTTTTTACTGCTGAGACATCCCACAAGTGTACAGTGCTGTAGGCATTGCCGAGCAATTCCTAAAAAGCGGTTGCCACCGTTTTCCTGGTTCCCGGCGTGCCAGATATTCGTCAAAAGTAAGCAAACGTAAAACAATGAATTGAAAGCGTCCCAGCTGGTGCCTCTGTCGTGCAATCATGTTCGCATGCACGTGAAGGCAAACTTCAGCAGGCTTGCAGTTGCGCGTGCTTCGTCGCGCGAGCGGAGACAACGGTACGATCGAAACCGAAACCATGCCACTCCGCTCTGTCGCCAACTGCTTTCCAAAATTGTACGCAAAATGTAACCGTCGAGCATACCACAAAAAACAGTCCAGCGGCGCGTGCTTGCCAGGCCGATAAACCAAAGCCCCTTCATGTATCAAAAGTAACGCAAGGTTCGTCGATGCACGAGGTACGTAGACCCTGCAGCCCTTGGGAAGATCATGGCGGCACAGCGCAGCACTGAGCTAGATTTCAGACGACATGAATTTCCCAGAAGTTGCACGCGGCACGTGCCTCGAGCATTTCGACAACAATGAATTGCGCCACTTTTCCCAGGATAGAGGAGCTTTACGATAAACAAGGTACAAACTAAACACACAAAAAGAACAGAACCTGAGCGCATTGATGCAAGGCATCGCGAGCCAGGGTCAAAAAGTTCTTGGGGCGCTTTGTGCAACGACTGAACTCGAGACAAACAAGCGCGCTGTGCGGGTTCAGCGTGCAGACATTGTCTTCTTTGCTTTAGCTCACTTGTCTTCACCAACTTTCTTTCGCGGCAGATTTCTCACATACCAGGGTTCCTCCTCTCGAATGAAAGCCCACTGAGAGAAACCTAGGTAATCAATGCTTCGACACAGCAGTCTTTGAGTTAAAAATGATATTTTTGAAGTAGCGTATGATTTAAACAAGGACAGGAATGTTGATGAACATGCGCCGGTACTTAGTTTCTGTTTCGAAGGCGCCATATCTGCAGCGACGTGAGGACGGCAACACCACACGTCGCGCGACCATGGTGACTGGAAGGCAAGGACCAAATATACTTTTCCCACGGCCGTTGCCTTGAGGAGCGAGTGCTTCAGCTCACAAAGTAACTCCCGCCACGCAAAAACGTGGTTTCGTTTCACAGCATGACGGCATGGCTGGTACCCGGCACGCTAACGTCAGAGCGCCCACACACAGCCGCGTCTATCGTTGAAAATATTAAAAAAGACGAGAGACGAGACCCACGAGACGTCGAGAGTGTGAAACGCGAGACGGCTAGAAAACAATGCAAGACCCGATGGACAATGGATGCAGGGTACTTCGTGTGGGGCAGCCGCTTACGCCACCCAGCTCACGCATGCTCAATTACGGTACTCACTTTAGCTTCGATCTTGAAAGGCGACCAAAATTGTTTTTTGGCGCAGGCTTGGCGCACATTACCCCAATTTTGGCAAAATGTAGCAGGATGTAGCAGGGTTAGCCCCTTGGCGCAGTTTGGCGCAATTGGCACAGCAATCACATCACTGCAGTTTTTTATTTGCTAAAAAGAAAACAGTCAGGCATTTCTGTAAAGGCATTAGGGTTAAATGGCGTTTTATCTAGATTGTGGTGTAGTTCACATTACCGCAATTTGTATTAATTATAATGAATTTCAGATCAATTACTACATATTTTTTCAAGCTATTATAAATTGTCGCTTATAATCTAATTTCGAAAGCGCAAACAACTATGGCAATAGAAAGTTCGAAATTATCATCACCGGTGCCAATTGCAGCATTTTACATTAACAAGTTAAAAATAAAAATAGTCTAAAATAAATGAAAACATTCTCGCTAGTCTGAGAAATTCTTGTAAAATGTCATGAATATGGTGCTATCAAAGTCGTGACTTTTGACAATCAACAAAACTTCCAAATTCGCTGCCATTCCTTTTAAACCAAAAGCCCAAAAATACAAAATAAAAATTCCGTTTCTCAACTACAAAAATTCTAAAAACTTTTTTACGCATTTTTTTTTGTTAGTTGCAGCCTCTCCCATTTAAAGGAACGCCTACCCGGTTGCACGTCTGCTCACTGCAGCACGTTTCGTTGGCGTTAAAAAACCGGTGAAACAGTAGCAAGTTTTTATTATTTCGTATACGAGCCAACGCAAGCACAGTGTGCTCGTGTTAACATTGCGTGTTTCACACTGCCCGTGCGCGGAGCCCAAAATTGCGGTGTTTGATCGCATGGCGACAGCGTGCATACGCAAAGGGCTGGATGCAACTCTAACGCAAACACACGGCGCTTTCCTCTGCTTTTATATGCAATACTAAAACTAAGGCACATTTCCCTACCGGCTGCAGGACCACGTTGGGACCGAGGAGAGTGTTGTCTGCATTGAGAAATCGCATTTCGCGAGCTGCCGTGCCCGCTGAGCGGGAGACAGAAGACCCTCACTAGAGCGCTTCCCGTTTCCGCCGCGAGAGTTCAAGCAATGAGCTGGAGACGCGAACACTCCGCGGTGGGTGCTCTCGATGGACGAACCAATCAGCCGCAATGTATCTTTTGAGCACCCGCGCTAGTCTGTGCTGGGCTGTTTCTAAATTTCTTGTGCTTACCGAAAGAGACATGGCTCACCCCACTTTTTTTATGAATTTCAGGTGGCAGGGGGTGGGCGTTGACGCGGGATATAACCGTAGACATTATTTCTGGTGGACCCATCCCTTTCATGCAACTCTGCCTCATGAATATTAAAATCCGCAGTCCAGACTATGAACGGCTAGTTTTAAGAACAAACACGGTAAATACATTCAGATTCGTCTCGTTATTACAGACACAAGAGGGTCCACTACTAAAAAAAAAGTTTAGTTGAGACGTTGGGTTACAGACTGTCACTGTTCCGGCACTTTGAAGGTTGCATTCGTGGTAGCTACTTTGTGAATGACGACGAGCCGAGACTGAATATTTCTGATGACCTTAAGAGGTGTAGCGATTCTTTTATTGGGTTTCAATACAGCGCCTTGTTTGCATAAGTGTACACAAAATAGGAACAACTTTGCAGAGAATGTTCGCGAAATATTCAACTCTTTTATTTAACTGACATTTTATGATCTGAACTTTGAAAATAAATATGAGGCATTACTTACTAGCTTTGGTATAACTGGCTTACCAGGTACTAGTTGTCTTGTATACTGTTACTTCCCTCGCTCACGTTGTTTTAATCATAATCTTTGCTAGCTTTCGTCATCGAATAAAAATGTCTTGTATAACCTGTTCTCTCACTCACTCTGTTTTAACCGCCTCCATTTCCTAGTTCGCTGAAGTTCTTTAAAACCCTGTGTAAGCTGTGAGACTAGCCCTTGAGGACATGTGCAAATTTTTACGGAAGTGCAGTGTCACAGGAAAAAGGCACAACTCGTCGAAAGCAAGTTTTGCCGGTTTCATGGCGTGATCAAAGCTTTCTTGGCACGCCGAAGCGCTGCATCTCTGTGCCTTCGCACGCTTGGATACAGATCAAGAATCGGAGCTGCGGCAAAATTTCGAAGGTGTGTCGCATGTAGATGTCTTTGCGTTTTATATCGGCCACGGAGTTCTGGATCATCCAGCTGCTCCGGCAATTTGCTATTAATAAGGAGGGAAAACAATATTTATGGCTGATCTTATGCACTACTATCCAGGGGAAGCAATTTGTTATTCAATGCATGGGCAGGGACTCTCCGGAGACGGCAGTGGACGGTTCACTTTAGTGAAGACCTAGAGACTGCTTGCGCCGGCTGTCGGACGGAGGCACATAGAGATGGACTGCCAAGGTATAAGGCCGGAGCCAGAAACAAACTGGTTCCTGGAGGCTCTTGCCATTGGGACAGGGGTGGAAGCCAACATAGATTCGGCAGATGCAGCACAAGAACAGATCATTAGAGCAAGAATATGATACATATCGTGTCCCCTCCCAAAAAATGCAGTGTTTTATCACTGCAACAATAAACTATGGATTGCCGAACGTTCATTCAATGCCCAAGTGTAGCGCTAGCAGTCTGAACCAGATACCAA
>JAZHYW010022415.1:0-30979 GCA_037355805.1 Ixodes ricinus
GCGCCATTTGCGCCAAACTGCTCCAAAGTGTTTACCGTGCTACATCCTGCTGCATTCTGCCAAAATGTGAAGTATCTGCGCCAACATTGCACCAAGACGCAATTTCGTTTTAATTATACTGAAGATAGATTAGTAGATGCCCCGCTACACGGCCTTATCGTTACGGCAGGTTTGTGCAGAGCTTCAGAACTTCCCATTATCGCCTAGAATAACGTAACTTTCGATTTGATTTCTGTATGAGACACTGACAGTACGCTGACGTTTCATAATATACCTCACGTTCGTTGTCTGTCCTTTCAGGCTTGTCAGCTTTGTTGAGTGCACTTCTCACCACGCACTGGTGTACTGCAGTGAAGTAACAACCTCAAAGTCGGTATCGCGATTTTGCGTATCTTGCTTCTCCACAACGCACTCATGTGCTGAAAAAAGGAAGAATAAAAGAAAGAAATTCTTTTGAGACTGAGATGTTACACACGATTTCTAAATAAAACTGTGGCTAGTTGTATAGGATAGGCTGCGATATTCTGACGATAATGTTAAGGAACTCAAGATTTAGCAAGGACACTTGAGTACTGCGAGATTTATATAGAACGGTCTGTAAGCTAAATGTTTGTCAACTGTTTTGTTGAGTTATTGTCTTTATATAGTAGCTTCTATCAGTTTGATGGATCAGTCAATAAGTAAATAAGAACTAAATTAGCTGGAGCGATGGATGGAAGCTTGAAAATAACCTTAACCAGGGGTCCTAAGCTGGACACTTGGCGAAAACGTTGGCGACAAATCTGGCGGCCGCGGTTGGCCAACGCCACACTTCACCTTGGCGCCGGCCAATCATAGCCACCGGATTTCTCGCCGACTTTTTCGCCAAGTGTCCAGATTTGGGCCCCAGTTCTGCGGGATTGTTTTATGGGCGTATTTATCGTTCACGTGCAGATTTTTATCATGAAGTTCTCCATATAACCAAATGACAAAGCTTTGTGTTTTTTGGTAATCTGAATTAGGAATTCTAGTTTTATTACACTGTTTTAAAATTGTAACGAAGCATCCATTTGGGTGCTGACAATTATTCTATTCACACATTATTTCAGTAGAACATATATTATTTGGTCTGCCTTTGATTCCATATCTAAAATAACCATTCACACGAGCTCATACTGTCATTCATCAATCAGCATCTTGCTGCCGTTCCTTTTCCTTCTACACTCAACAAAACAGCTAGTTCCGTGTTTGAGGGACTCAAGCCTGCTGTGAAGTTGTTACTAACAAAAACATGTGCGGGAGTGAAAAGGCAAAGCAGACATTGTCTTTTAGTGGGACAGGCCAACGCATAAATTTTAACATACTATTCGTATTGGTATACATTAAGATAAAGTGTGTGCTTCTGCTCCGAGAGTTCCTTTTGTTGCTCCAAAATGGACTTTTGGCTGCTCCATAACGTGCTCCAAAATGACTCAGACCAATCACATCACTGCAGTGCCAACCAGGTGATTCTAACCTTTTTGTTCCCTGTACTTTGGCAAAAAGCTGATGTTTTAGCTTAGCTAAAATCCACACCCATGAAATTTGCATATAATTAAAGCCCCACCTAATGACAGCTTTGTGAAAACTTTCATTGCAGCCAGTTCAATGAATTATTTATACAAATTTTGATATTCACACTATTATTTCGCACGACCATATCTGTTTTTCTCGGGCAGAACAAGTAGGGTAGATCACCGTCAGGGTGCAATGATGTTTTTGGACTAGGGTTCCTGTATATAAGCTCCCATGGGAGCAGAGTTGTGCATTCATCCATCTTGAAATTCAAAGTTATGCGGGAAAGTCACTCTTCACGCGTGCAAGCGCTGTGCTTCGACCAATGCGGCTGGTGCTTTGAGCTCATTCTTTTTATTATCATTTTAACGACCATGTCGCACTTGATTATGCACTTGCAGGAAATATTTCGCCGAAGTACTATTTAGGAAAATGAGCCAGGTAACACGACATGCAAAGAAACTTTCAAGTAGGTATACTTTTCGGCGACAAATTTAGTTTCAGGAACTAGCACCAGCCATGCATCGTTGGTTTTGGGCTGTCTCTGTGCCAATTAATTATCGCAATGTTTTTATCCCAGTATGCACATTAATTCCGCCTGCAGGCATCAAATGTCGGGGTGTGACATTGAGCATATTGAATGCTAGCTAATTTGCAATTCAGTGTTAACAACGAACTGTGATTGAATATGTGAAAACGTGTTACTGGTCATCTACTTCTAAAAAAAAGCTAAGTGCCGGTAATTCTGTACTTGAAAAAAAAACGTTTGGTTGCCTAGTTTATTTTATTAAAAATCAATGACATTCTCAACTGTTAGAGATAAGCTTTTTCACCAGTCCAAAGAAAACATATTTGGTGCAGTACATTAGCTGAAATACCATGGTTCTATAATGTAATGGTACCGGAAGAAAAAGCAAGCCAGTTTGTCCGAGCGCTTTTTTTATTTGGACATTGTTGTCTCCGTGTTTGTGTTCATATGCTAACTACTTCATGCACTGCAGGCAGAAGTGCTCTTGGATCTTTATTGCAGACATTTTTTATTTATACGATGAAGAACTTCGGAGAAACTATATGACCCCATGCAAAAGCAAAGGAGAGGAGCACAGTTGGCTAGTGGCTAGTTAGCGGCTAGTGCAGAACCGAGCTGCAGGGCGGCCTAAGTAGTGGCTTTCCTGCACAGCACTGGATTTTTGTTTGTCAAGTGACCGAATTCAGTGAATAACGGTGCGGCGGCGCATGGAAAACGGGTCACGCACAGTCGTTACAGGCCAACTTGTCATTGATGAACTCGTCCGGTAGTCCATCTTGTCACGGGGCATCTCATACGAGGAATTCTCATCATGCCGGAATTCTTGTCACACAGAGCCCTCATACTATGACTTGTTTTTTGTATGTGGCAAGTTATCTTTTCCCGCTAAAAAGTCAATGTAGTTGGTTTCGTAATGGGATTAGTCAGTACCTGAAAGAGTGATTTACCATTCACAATTTCAGTTGCAACTTTGATAATTATGACATACATTCCCGAAAATATTCAATTGTCTCGAAATAAAGCAGAAAATAAATGCATGTACTCGTGATCATACATTTATTAATATGCTACTAAACAAAGGTCACAGGCTAATGATGCAGCTTTTTCAAAGGACTCTTGTTCTATGAACCCTTGCGCGGCAAGTATCTTTGAAGTTGCTTGCTCGCTCGCTCCTTTGACTTTCAAAACAAGAGGCACAACCTGTGGCTATTTTTATTTTTAATAAATCATTATCATATTAGCAGTTTTCAGAATTGCCATGCCAAATCCTGAGGACGCTGGGTATGAATATTCATAAACTATAAAAATCATGCAACAAAAATGTTTTTTAAATCTTGTGCAGGTTATGTTATCTGGACACTTTTTTGCAACAGTCCGAAGTGTACTGATTTCAGAAACGATTTTAAATATAAAGAAACATCTGTCATCAAATAGGATTTGATGCAGAAGGTTCCTCAATTCTTCCTAATTGAAAACAAAGACGGACGAAAAATAGATGAGACAAGTGGAAACATGACAAGCAAACAAAGATCACACTGTTCACTCTCCAGCCTAAAAAAAAGGTGTTTCTTAACGTTCCTTTTTTATGCTCTGATGTAGCTTAGTAGAGTAGTCTGTTTGGTGCCGAGATAAGTATTTTGTACAGTACTAACAAACTCATAGAACATTATTTATTGCTTTGCAGTAGTTTGTATCCCTACATACGGAAGGAATTCCAGAACTGCATTTTCTGCTAGCTGTGTACAAAATTTCTTGGTAAAATGGCACAATTTTGGTATGATAGCATCGAAGTCCCGTACGTTGGGTGTTCATTAGTTCCATAGTCTAATGAATGTAATCTTACCAAATACGAGGTTACTGAGCATATTTCTAAGTCCGATTCAAATTCCATTTGTTAGTAAAAACATGGTAGCACTAATTCTGAGAGTTGTGATTATTTTGTGTAAAGCAAGGTTAATCCTGCTCCTTCCAAAACAAAGATGAGTACAAACAGTCTTCTGGTGACAAGCGGCCACGTGTGCCGTGACAAGATGGCCTAGATCGAGAAGGCCGCTGTGACCAGTTATAGCAAGTTTTCTGTGACGAGTTAGATTGTGACGAGCGGCCCGGTTCCAGTGGAAAACAAACAAGCAACTCAGGCTCCCTACTGGGAGCCAATCTAGGATGTCTAGTCCGAGCCATGTGTAAGACCACGATAACTAGCTGCAACGATCAGGCTCTGTGCAGTTTCCATTTCACCTTCGTAACTGTTTAACACCGGTGATGTGATTGCTGCGCCATTTGCGCCAAACTGCACAAACATTGCGCCAAAACATAATTTTACTTTATTAATATTGAAAATATAATAGCTGACACCTTGCTACACGGCCGGATCGTTACGTTAGGCTTGTTCAAGTTTTCATAGCTTCCGATTATTGCCCTAAATAACGTTCTACTCGATTTGGTATGTGTATCAAGCACTGATAGTACCGGAAGTCGCGCAATAGTTCTCATATCTGTGGTCTGTTTTGGTGGGTTAGGTAGCTTCGTTGAGTGCGCTTTTCACCGTGCACTGGTGCGCTGCAGTGAAGCGAGAACTGCAAAGTAGGCGTTGCAATTTTGTGCTTTTTGCTTCGCCGCTGTGCAGCAGGTGCGTGCTAAAGCGAAAAGAAAAAATAATAAGGGCTGAAGTAAAATCCCTACCCTGTAGTAAAAATGTTTTGTATAAAACTGCCGCTAGTATATGGTAGACTTCAATATTCTGACAATGTTTTTTTAATCTCCATATTTAGCAAGGATACTTGTGCATTAGTGGGTGGGCAGATTTATATATGAACGACTTTATAAGCTTATATTTTTATGTCAGCTATCTTGTTTAGTTATGTTATCACGTTCGCATAGCTTTTATCCGTGCGATGGCACAGCAAACAGAGTGAATTGAAACTAACTTAGCTGGAGCAAAGGGTGTGAACTTGGGATTAAGCTTAGTGAGTTCCACTGAATTGTTTATAAGGTTAATTTATCATTCATGTGCCAATTTTTGTTATCATAAAGTTCCACATAATAATCTAATGACAAAAGCTTTGCTTTTATGTGAATGAATAATTAAAGTTTTGTTACAACCTTTAGGACTTCAATGAAACACCCATTTGGGTGCTCAATAATATTCTGTTCTAACATTTATTTTCATGAACCATAATGTGGCTTGCCTTTGTCTCCGTGCGTAAATTAACCATCCACAGAGGTTTATACTGTTCATCACTTAGCATATTGTTCTCGTGCCTGGTGCTTCTACACGCAACTAAACAGCTAGTTAGTTCTGTGTTTGATCCGTTTAATGGAATCAAACCTGCCATGCATTGATGCTAACAAAAAGATGCCCAGTAGTGATGAAGCAAAGTAGGCAATGTATTTAATGGACAGGGCAAACCTTTTTTAAATTCTCTCCACTGCAGTTATCACTTTCAGAATGGAACTCTCTGCCAGAACATATTGTTACAATTCAAGACTCATCTGGATTCAGAGCTGCACTTGCTACTTTTCTCGATATTTAGCAACCTTTAACCCTGTGTATTTCCTTTCTTTGTTTTTGTTTGTTGTAAAAGCCCCCTTATGTAAAGCCCTACGGGCGCTTTAAGGGAACAAGAAATGAAATGAAATGAAACATATAATATTCGCAGTTGTAGGAATGAAAATAAAGTGTGTATACTTGTGCTCCAAAATTTTTTTCTCCTCCAAGATGGTCTTTATCTGCTCCAAAAGGTGCTCCAAAATGACTCAGACCAATCACATCACTGTAACACTCATCTATCACTTTTTGGACTGTGCGTTCGTGAACTGCAACATCTGCCTTCTCCCCTGCTCGCGTAAGACCAGGTGCAGTGATGCGGATGCAGCATCCTCCCAAGTTGATGTCACTTCATTGCAGACTATACCAGCTGTTTCTGCAAACGCTTTTAAAAGTTCCTACTACTAGGGTGTTCGAGAAATAAACTCTTTTCGGGAACAAACTGCCGACCGCGGGGGACGTCGAAGATTGCAGAAAAGAACCACAAATTAGAGAAAATGAACAAATGGTCCTGACTAGAAACTTGCTGAGCGTCATTACAAACTCAAAGATTAGTCAATGATAGGAAGACAAAGCATGTGTGAAGCGTGGGGATGCGCTGAAATTCCCACTCGTGAAGCAGGAGGAAGGCTGCCAATGTGAAAATGCCGATGATAACAAAATCATCAGTGCTTTTTGCATCGCCAGCCTTCCACCTGTTGAACGAGTGGAAACTTGCTAATTTTCACCTTTCACACATGCTTTAACTCTTCCTAAGGTTGAATGATTTAAGAGTTTTTGATGAGTCTTAACAAGCTTCCTAATGAAACCATGTTTATTTTTACTAATTAACGAATTAGCACAATCTAGATATTTGATTTGTTAATTACCAAAAAATACCGCAGAAGCGCCCACTTCGTTCCAGTGCCAACCATTAACATTTCCCAAACTTCGGAATTTAGAAATTGTATGTTAACTGCCCGATTGGACTGGACAAGCACCCATGTCTAGATTAGCCAAATTTTCAGTGAAAATGGGGTGGATGCTTCTCCGGTATTTTATGGTAGTGTTTTTTTTTAATTCTCGACAATTGCTTTGGCTGCGAAATTGTTCTCGAATTTTTTTTTACAATTCAATTAAAGAATTTTTTTAAACTTCGCAGTGTGCAAATGCTTGTAATGTTGAGCATTAAGCAACACAAAACATTTTTTGGAAAGAAGCTTCCTGTATGGGTGTATCCGAGGGTCCCAAGGTTCAGTCCGATTTACCTAGAAACATAATGCGCTCTACAAAACAAATTTAGCAAATATATAGGGAAAGCTGATGGGTTCCAGTGGCATAGTAGTTATCTCCGATTTCATCTTTTGCCAGTCTCCCCTTTAACTGATAGGAATTGTGCTGTCACGGAAATGTGGCAGAAAGC
Organism: Ixodes ricinus; assembly: GCA_037355805.1. NCBI lineage: Eukaryota > Metazoa > Arthropoda > Arachnida > Ixodida > Ixodidae > Ixodes > Ixodes ricinus. Next base: position 7,012 of record JAZHYW010022415.1, read on the forward strand.
AAGAAAACTGATTGTGTTAACATATGCAAGCGACCACCCATTGCTGAGCACACAGCATTCGACTTTCTCATTCATTTGTCATTGTTATCTCAAAATGGCGAAATTGTAGCTGTGTGTCTCTTTTGTGTTTCCCTCATAGCTCTCTTGCTAACTTGATACACTTGGAGGGTGTGCCTGCTTTGTTCTTGATTACTGTGATTGTTCTCTGCATTTGGTCCTAGTCGTCTCAAGTGGCTCCGTGCCTCCTTCGTGATCGTCCATCCCTACTTACAAACCTGATCACAGCCAGCGATTCGAATGGAATCAATCCAGTCCTTAAGTCTTGGTAAGTTTTTCATTTCAACCTTTTTCATAAAGAAAGGACAGTGGCTGTGTCTAGACTACAGGTGGTCATAGCCCAAAGCAGTGCTTCTTTTGCAAATCCGTGCCGATTCAGAAATCCTCCACCAGGGACGCGTCCTCGGCTGAGCCCAGAGCTCAGATGAGAATGTACAAGGTGATATGGATTATGCTTCTCAGGGAGGGAAGCAAGCACTAGGATTGAAGTTTAGGGATGTTCATGGCAGTGGGAAAAGAGTGTGAGGCAAGGTAAATTTTGAGTTCCTATTTTCGGGAAGATAAAGATGAGATAGAGGAAGTGGGCTTTCTGCAAGGTACCAGGATAACATTGGGAAACAATGAACAGTGTAGAAAGTCAGCAATTGCTTCCTAATTTTTTTCCCCGCAAAACATGCCACAAAGTTTTATTCAAAATCTATAATTTGTGCCAACAGAAAAAACTTTGACTTGTCCTTTAGATGTGATTTGTCACTCGCAATATATGTTCTTGCCCATCTGATGCATCCATTTGGTAGTTCTTGAGCATGTTGTATTGTTGAAAACATTCTGGAAGGTAGAGGGCAATATACATCTGAAGGCCAAGTGAATGTTTTCTTTAATTTTCGTGCAAACTATGCTTTTAAATATAGTTAACCATGTTGAATTGACATGAGACAGTGCTTTGAACTGAAGGAAAAGGGAAAAATAAAATTCATCTACTCAGCTAATGCAGAACTACAATAATGACTGCTTATTTCTAAGACTTTGCTATCTTTGTTGTGCTTTCCTAGTGTCCTAATACATATGAAGCCTTTTAGGAGGGGAGCTGCACTTTTGGGAGAGACCAGCTGCCCATTGAAAGCGACTAAGGACATCTGGTTTGGTTGCTGTTCCTGCACCTATGTCACCAGAGATCAGCATGGGATCGTGAACCACCTGGTTGCCCATGGTGATGGACAATCCAAGAGCCAGCATCTTCTTGTGTCCTCTCACTCGAGGTCCAAAGTGCCAAGCAACACTCAAAAGCACAAAAGCAATAAGTTGTTTGAGTGCAAACTGTGTCCTCAAGCCTTTGCTTGTAATTCCCAACTGACCAGGCATAACCAAACACACACTGGTGAAAAGCCATTTAAGTGCAAGCTTTGTCTAAAAGCCTTTGCTCAGAATTCTAATTTAAGAAGGCACAATTTAACACACTCTGGTGAAAAGCCATTTAAGTGCAAGCTCTGCCCCCAGGCCTTTTCTCAGAATGGCTATCTGATCTGCCATAATCGAACACACACTGTTGAAAACCCATTCAAGTGCAAGCTGTGCCCTCGAGCCTTTTCTCGTAATAGTGCTCTGATCTTGCATAATCGAACACACTCGGGTGAAAAGCCATTTAAGTGCAAGCTGTGCCCTCGAGTCTTTGCTACGAATTTTAAATTAAAAATGCATAATCTAACACACTCTTCTGGAACGCCATTTAAGTGCAAGGTGTGCCCCCAAGCTTTTTCTCAGAAATCCAGGTTGATCTGCCATTATCGAACACACTCGGGTGAAAAGCCATGTAAGTGCAAGCTATGCCCCCAAGCCTTTTTTCAGAAAATTGATCTGATCCACCATAATCTAACACACTCTGGTGAAAAGCCATTTAAGTGCAAGCTATGCCCCTAATCCTTTTCTCGGAATTCCCTTCTGATCCGCCATAATCGAACACACACAGGTGAAAAGCCATTTAAGTGCAAGCTGTGCCCCCGAGCATTTTCGCAGGATTCACATCTGAGACGCCATAATCTAACACACTGTTGAAAAGTAATTTAAGTGGTACATGTGTCCCAAGGCCCTTTCTCAGAGTTATGATCTGATATGCAATGCGGAGATATACACCATTTCAGTTGAAATATACAAATGCATGCAGTACCCTAAAATGACGGGAATGCAGTGCCTAACAAATGACAGCAATGTTCCTGTGCATTTTTTAATGCCTCTACCTCATGGGGCATGTGCCAAAGCAGTGGTAAACGAACCTATGGACGATTGAATTAATCGGGTGGCAGGGAGTGGGCTTTTGCGCTGTCGACTTCTCAGAATGGTTACAGTCAAACCTCGATATATCGAACACGGATATATAGAATTATTGCCTATATCGAACGCTTTCTATATCACGCGGAAAATCGCATGCATTTTTTATTTTTTATTTCGAACGGGGTCGGGCATAAAATGGATATATCGAACTCCGCCACCCCAAACAGCCCGCGCTCTTTTGACAGGCGGCGAGCTTTCCCGCAACACCGAGGGTGTTGCAGGGAAAGCTCGCCGCCATGTCAGAAGACGCCGCGAGGCTGTTTGGGGTGACGGAGTTCGATATTTAATTCTGCCTTCGAGTGCGAGATTTCCCAGCTCCCGCAAGCTGAGCGGCACGGCAGCGCGCCGTAGCAGACGACACGCGGCTGCTCCCGCCTCTGCGGTCGGTCGGCGCGCATGTGCCGCCTGTCGGCGCTTCGCGGAGCGCGACGGCCATGCGCTTTTAACAAGTTTTTGACGCGTTTTTGATGTGATTTAATATATCGAATTCTGGCTATATCGAACTATTTCGCCATCACAGCGCAGTTCGATATATCGAGGTTCGACGTAGTTGTATATCCAGTATGGTTACCACATTGATTGTTCATGCATAGCCAAACTCTTGCATGCTCACAAGCCTTTCATCTGAATGCTACTGTTAGTAATACAAATGTGTTGAGGAGTAGGGAGCAATTTCTTGCCAGAAGTGATCAAGAGGTTGGTCAGTGCAATGACAAATCGTTAACTTTTTCAATAGATTGAAATAGGTCAGTGTAGCTCAAGAGGTGTCTAATATGTTTGTTTTTACTCCTGTATATAAAAGATAGGCACTTGCAGAAAATAATTGGGTGACCAGTTTCAATTTAATTATCTGAAAAAAATAAATGTGTCAATTTCAATTCCTATAGTGTCTTTTTTCTGCTTTTGTGATCTGGTACTCTAGCGTGGAGTAATTTTTTAGGTTTTAATTTTTACGACCTGTAGCACGCCTCTCCATTTTAGCAATCAACTCGGCTGGGAACCGATTTTTGAGTGTGTGTGTGCACTGCAGTGGTTCGTGCTCACGATTTGAACTTTGCTACACTCGGGGATAACTTTTCTTGGCAATGCAGTCAAAGGCACTCGCACTTATGCCTTCTCCAATTTTAAGCACTGATGGAACTTCCACGTGAGCTCTCTTCTCGAAAGGCCAAGAAAAGCTGTACCCCTAGTATAGTCGTATTCCCAGACTGCCAAGCTTGTTTTACAATTGACAGCTTGCCAATTTTTAATGCTCCATAATGCATGTTCAACGCTGGTTTGAAGAGCGAGTGTAGAGAGCTGAACTGACTTGAACTCGATTATATTCCAAGTGTTCTTGCTTCCTTCCCTGCACTGGAATCTTCATATTCATGTATTTATATGAGACCTGCTTTGATATATTGCTCTTGTATTTAGGGGATCACAATTTTCTGTTGCTTTGTATTCTTGTTGCCGATAGTTGTTTCCGTGTTTCTGTATGTCGGAATTCTCGGACCGTAGGTGTCATGTATGCCAAACAATGTCTTTTGTACTAATATGTCCATTTTTTTGCATGGTTTACTGCATCCTGTGTATTGTTGGTCAATGTGTGCTTAGTTTCGCATTGTGTAACGCGTTTGTATATATCTTCATTGTGGTTTTCATTTCTTACTCTCGTTTGTCTCGAATAAATTCTGCAGATGACAAATGTGTAATCAGGGTTCTGTATCGGTGTTCCTCACAAATAAAGCTAGACAGTTCGAGCTGCCATTGTTTACAGTGTTGTTTTCCAGCCATTGCATATCTTAGCTGAAGAAATGTCGTTGGCGGAGCAGCTCTCTGGAAAGTTCTTATTTTGCCATCGTGTGCTATGCTGAGACCTCACTGTGGCAATTTCGTAGCTGTGAAATTGATTGCCGAGTGGATGTGCATACCGTAGCACATAGGTTTGGATTGGATTGTGGTGGCCATTACTTTTCTTTTGGGTGAATACAGTCCATGCTCTGTCCCCCACTACAAAAAAAAATTATAACATTTTTTTTTATTACGAATGTAAACAATGCATAGGTGAATGCTGTTTTTAAAAGCAAATAATATCCTAGCGGTCCTAGCCAGATGCAAAAGTTTCCAAATTAACCGATATCTTATTGAAAAGTTTTAAGCGAATTTCTGAAGTTTTTGTCGGAAAATGGCAGTCAATAAAGTTCTCGAATACATGAACCTGAATGGCGCCAGTCACCCAAGACGAGTTGAAATGGGCCACATTTCCCCATTGAAATTTTTTAGAGAATCGCATAACTTTTAAATGAAATGATGGTTAGTTCTGAAACTTTGGCATCTGGTTCAGACTGCTAGCGCTACACTTGGGCGTTGAATGAGCGTTCGGCAATTCATAGTTTATTGTTGCAGTGAAAAAACACTACATTTTTTGGGAGGGGACACGATATGCATCATATTCTTATTGCTCTAATGGTCTGTTATTGTGCTGCATCTGCCGAGTCTGTGTTGGCTTCCACCCCTGTCCCAATGGCAAGAGCCTCCAGGAACAAGTCCGTTTCTGGCTCCGGCCTTATACCTTGGCAGTCCATCTCTATGTGCTTCCGTCCCACAGCTGGCAGGGGGCGGATCCAGACCTCCATTTTAGGGGGGCGGTTCCTCGATGTAAAACGGCGGGGGGGGGGGGGGAGTGTTTATATTTTTTGTGGAGTTATCGTTTTTACTAAACTCTGATAACATAATATAGATCTTGAGAGCTTTGGTATCGGTTCACCTGTCAGGATGAACTCTTTGAATTAAAACCTTTCGGGTGACCACGCTATGGAGGTAAGTATCTAGAAAATTGTGGTGGCACTATCCTTTCTGAACACCATAACGCAAGGAATTTTGTAGTTCATAGGAAACGGGATTACTCCATTCGCGTGGCAGCGCGCTAGAAATAGAAAAAGAAGTTTAACTACTGGGGATGAATGTTGGTGCTATAGCGGCTGTGACAATTGCAGACAGTGTAACTTGATGGCTCAGATATCCCCGGCGGGGCTACAACTTTTGGGCTCCTTTTGCTTGAATATTTATATATTCTCGTTACACCCGCGGAGCATGTACGGAAAGCCAACCTTTGCCAACTATACGGAGGAAGCTCATGCAGCTAATGACAATGCGAAAAACGTTTTAATCTAAAACTCGGCTGTTCTTTGAGATTAAGCTTGGCATAGTAGTTAGAACTTTATATTCAGTGCCAAAATGCAGAACGTGGTTTTAAAACATACTTTTCATTGTCGCCGGTTGCTTCAATAAAGCGAGTACGTTGCAAACAAGCGACAAAAATGGCCCGGCGGCTCCGACGCTGCTCGCGGCGTCAAAACACTGTTGACGCAGCGAGCGAAACGAACGCTGCCAGGCAAGTTCGTCGGTTGTTCGCCGTATATTTGGAATGTCCAGAGCGCAGCACATGCGGCATTGCCAACCCAAACTCGTGTTTTCACGTGTTCTGGATGCAACTCGAGAGAACGAAACCGAATAATTGTTGAATATTTTTGAAAGCATGTTGCAGTTCGGCAACTATAACTTTTAAACTTAGACAAGACCTTAAACCAGCAATGGATCCTTCCAAATTATATTCAATTGCACTTCGTCTGGATATTTTCTGTATGAAAGGAACACTTCCTTGTTTCTGGGTAGTTAGCTCATTCGTCAGGGTCGAGAGGACAGGTGCAGAGATATGATGGGGCAGAGCGGTTGTCCGGTCGGCGAATCTCGACTGGGCTGAAGGCCGATCACGACTGCAGCATGGATGTTTGGGAGTCGGTGTTCACTCGAACGGGCACAGGCACTGTCTATTTAATCTATGTATAGTCGCATCTTTGAAAGGGCTCGTTTTCCCCAAGTCCCTAGGTAGGGAATTCGAAGCCGCAGTTGCAAACCAGCAAGCCCCGCCTCTGTTCCGTTCGACACACACATATTCGCTCCTGCAAAGCCGCGCGAAAGCTCTGCCGTCAATCCACAGAAGCCGCGTTTAACTCGAAAAGTAAAGACGGCGCCAAGGGGAGACAAGGGGTAGCGGGCGCATTTCCTAAGATATGTCCCGCCACCCTAAGTTGAAACGGCATTGTATACAAATAAATGCCTACGGCGTCGGCTTGAGGACCCCGTGTAAGCAGCCTCCAGCCTTTAGAGTGTTCGTACCGTTTATCTTTCTTTTATTAGCTTCCCGCCACGAGAAGTCGTACCGCAGGCAGTATGAAGCCCATTAGAGGAAACATCTCCCCCTTCTGGCGCTCGTCGGCTTCTTTCTGTATTCCGCGCTGCGGCGCTGATCCTCAGTGAGGGATGGAAGCGAGGACGAAAGCGGGCTTATGTTTAAGCCAAGGTCGTGGGGAAGTCCGGAGCGTCTTCAGGAGAAGCTCAGACCCAGACTACACTGTACCCAGAGCATTTGCTTCCTCTCTCAGTTGAGAAGAAAAGCAATTGGTCACCTGGTTGTACAAGCTGCACCCCCTCCCCTCCTTCTTGGAACGTCTCCTCCTGGTACGTCCCCTCCGCACTTCCCTTGGCAATGAGCACACCGTGCCAATAAGATACCTTTAGTGAGCCCGTGGGCGACAGCATCTCAAAGCAAGCCAAAAAAGACATGCCAAAAGACAAGCCCAGTACCACGAAGAAACCATCAAACGAAGTGATGAAAAGGCGGCCGCTAGAGAGGAAGGATAATCCGCTGTGTATAGGATCGCACCCTTGAGGAGGGCTGCTTGGCGTCTGCGTTTGGGAGCTTTCAGGGCACAAATTTTTCGCAACCTCCAAAGAGAGAGAGGGAGACAGAGAGAGAGAGAGAGAAAAAGGGGACTAGATATGTTGAAGGTATTTTCCCCCCGTGCTCGACGTGCTGGCCTTGTTTGGAAGTGTGCCTGCAGTCGAGGACCCTGATATTTGGTGCGCCTCCCCACTGTCTCTCCACTTCGAAACTCCTGGCGCCGTCCCTGTCGGGAAGACGTACCGTGACCTTGACGGAGATAAACCCCACTTTGGAAGCGCCCAGCAGGCGCGTCCACCCTCGCGTCGATTGCTTACGTTTTTTCTTCGAGCTGACGAAGAACCCCGGGGGGGGGGGGGGGGGCCTGGCGAGGCGTTTGGGGGGGCGATCGCCCCCACCGCCCCCCCCTTGGATCCGCCACTGACAGCTGGCGCAAGTCGTCTCTAGGTCTTCACTGAAGTGGGCCCTCCACTGCCGTCTTCGGAGAGTCCCTACCCATGCATTAAATAAGAAACTGCTTCTCCTGGATAATAGTGCATAAGAGCAGCCGTACATATTGTTTTCCCACCTCTATTGATAGCAAATGGCCAGAGCAGCTGGATGATCCAGAACTCCACGGCTGTTATATAATGCAAAAACATCTAGATGCGACACACCTTCAATATTTTGCCGCAGCGCCGATTCTTGATCTGTATCCAAGCGTGCGAAGGCACAGAGATGCAGCACTTCTACGTGCCAAGGAAGCTTTTATCACTCTGCGAAACCGGCGAAACTTGCTTTCGATGAGTTGTAGCTTTTTCCTGTGACACTGCACTTCCGTAAAAATTTGCACATGTCCTCAAGGGCAAGTCTAACGGCTTACACATGGTTTTAAAGAAGTTCAGCGAATGATGACGAAGAAGTAGAAAACGTGTCACCAGCCTCCTTAACGCTCCAAAAACACGATTTTTCAGCATGCAAGATGGCCGTCCGGTGGCTTCACTCGCAGAGCGGGATGTGCGATCCAGCAATTGTCATAGAGATCAGGGGTTATGGCCAGAGCCGTATATGTAGATAGTTTGGCCATCCATTGTGAAGTATAGGAGTCAAATAAGGAGGCGCCGTTAGCCGAAAGCGGGCTGGGCGTGTTCCAGGGCATCTTCTCTAATTCGAATGCGCTCAACCAGAAGCTGGAAATAATACCCTGGCGGTGGTTGCAAGAAACAAAATTAATAAGTGCGTTGGAGTAACTGTGGGTGACTGAAAATATGGTGCACATGATCTTTAAGTCACGGTCGTCCAAAATCATTGTGAAAGAACGCGACTAGCGAAACGATCAACATAATCCGTACGCCATGCGCCAAGGGCCAGGAATGTGCCATCTGAGCGGTCACGCCTTGTCCGAGCAAAACAGAGTTCGAGTGGCACATAAGTTCCTTACATCGGTCTGCATGATCATAATCGAAACATCACTGCTGTTTTCAACCTTGAAGGGTTACTAGATGTAACTCTTGCATGCTTATTAAAACCATATACCTATGATTAACACTTTCTCGCTGCCATCGCTAGGGGATTCTTTTCGGCTTCTGTGTTATCCAAGAGAGCATGCCAAGCCCTCTCCTTGCGTCTGATGCATGCCCTGGCTCTATCCGCACCCCTGATTGACCGAACTCTCTGTATTTACGGCTCTGGTTATGGCCATTGGCCTCGCGCAGCGCCGACTAATGATTGGCTAGAGTTGGGTGGGTCGATCAGCGGCCGGCGTGCGGCACCAAAAGGGTAGTTCTCTCCAGGAGGCGCCTTGGAAGGCCTCTATGCTATCCGACAGAGCTGCGTTATGGCTGGCTCGGGCGTGGAAATGTGGTGTAGGGTAGAGCACTATAGCTCCCACAGAGCAGAGTAATGCAATCCTTTGATCCGCATGTTTTGCGACATGGCCGACAGAGCAGCTTGGCGCGAGTCGTGGTACTCGGGGTTCCAGGAGGAGGCCCGCTCTATGGGAGAACCGTAGAGTTCATATATACTAACCCTAAAGGAAAAGGTCCGCCCTTTTCACTTGCATTCTGGCTGCTGCAAGTGACGGAGCATGGAGGCAGACCTTTGGAGTCCCACACATGGTCACCGACTAGCTGTACGTCTTATTCGCTAGATTTCACGGTCTTGCTAAGAACTATAGCATTTCAACATTGAAATGTTCCCCCTGCTGCAGTACTGAGCTTTGCAACTGTTGCTGCCGTGAGTTTCTGGTGATACAAATGTTTTGTCACTCTGAAGTTCTCTTGCTAGCTATGGACTATGGAAAATATTTTTTTCGCTTTAAATTGTTTGTTCCATTGGGCGTCGGAATGGGTAAAAAGTTTGTCTATTTCGGACCACAAATCAGCCTCGATCACCATTATTTTGGGCAATCGGCGGTTGACGTCAGGTTGGTTTCTTACATATAGATATATTAGATCTGTTTGATTCAGCCAGAAAGTTCAAAATTAGTTTGCTCCGAGCTCAGAAAAGCGTAGATTTTTTGCAATCCGCCTATGCACGACTCCGACACTTGTTTCAACTCCGACTGGACTCTAGTTCCGAACTTCCTGCCGAATCGAGCGGAACTATTATAATAATACCTAGATAGTTTCTTACGTTCTCTAAAATGCGTTGGGTGGTGTGTTGGATGGTCTGTCAGGCGCACAACAAAAGAAATTGGCGAATTACGTTTCATTTGTTTACTTGTGAGTGCGAGTGAAATTAATATGCAAAACAGCAGAAAACAATCCGCAACACAACAACGAGACAAACTGAAAGAAAACAAGTTCCGCTATTTAGACACCAGGAAGACTGATAGAATTAGTGTACCGTAGTAAAAAATTAAAAAAATTTTTACCACACTTTTATATAAATAGAATACAGTACACATTTGAACGTTCATTGGCCCACAGTAAACCGACGTGGACAAAACCACCTAAAAGCAAATAAGAAAACAATTTGTACTTTATAACATAGGTAATTAGTATAATGCAAGTTAATGCAGCGTAATGAGTATATTACTTTTCCTTCAGCTGGCAACATTGGTTTCTTTCTCTTGTGTTCTGTTGCGCTACCTTTCACTCGGGACTGGAGGATTTGCCACTCCTCCTCACCCAGCTTTACTCCTGGGGAGAACACATGGAGATCAATGCAACATGGCTCATTCAGAAATAAACGCCGAGTTCACAGTTTCCGAAACTAGTCTGTCGTGAAGTTGGTAAAGCATAAACACTTAATCAAAAATTTCATTATATTGGATGCGTGTAAAAATTTTGAGATGGCAATTTCCAAGGCAATGACGTTTGAAGCAAACAATTCTTTTGCAGAGGAGAAGGACCTCTTGGGTTGGCTCGGCGCGGGTAATGTGAACGGTGTGATGTCGCCGCGTCGTCTGCTGCATGATGCCGCTCCGGCAATTTTTAAAAGTATTTTTGTTCCTACATGGCACACAATTTAGCGCAAATTAATGTAAAATGTTCCTTTATTATGTCAAAAACTATTGCTGTTCCGTACATCCCCAAAATATTGAAGAAAAACGATTTTCTCGCGTTGCCCATGCATTTGTGACTGGAGTTGGAACCTCTGGGCGTTCGTCGCTAGTCACCGAGAGATGGCGCTCTAGATTGCTCTACTCCGCTCCGAAGGAGCCATATACTGTTCTTGTGTGGGGATGGTTTTTCGGCCAGCTCTTGGCTGTTTCCTTTACAGAAATAATTGATGGGGCGTGTCGACAGTCCGATACACCTAGATTCGAAGACTCGACCACATTTTTAAACGTGGTCGAGTCAATGTGGAAAACTAGCAAATGGAGAGCGGTTAAAACAGAGTGAGTGAGAAAACAGGTTATTCAAGAGACATTTTTATTCAACGTGGAAAACTAGCAAAGATTATGATTAAAACAACGTGAGTGAGGGAAGTAACAGTATACAAGACAACAAGTACTTGGTAAACCAGTTATACCAAAGTTAGTAAGTAATGCCTCATATTTATTTTCAATGATCAGATCATAAAATGTTTAAGTAAAACAGTTTTGAATATTCCCCAAACATTCTCTGCAAAGTTGTTCCTATTTTGTGTACACTTCTGCTAACAAGGCGCTGTATTGAAACCCAATAAAAGAATTGCTATATCTCTTAAGGTCATCACAAATATTCAGTCTCAGTCTCGTCGTCATTCACAATGTAGCTACCACGAATGCAACCTTCAAAGTGCCAGAACAGTGACTGTCTGTAACCCAACGTCTCAACTCAGCTTCCTTTTTTTTTAAAGGGGTTGCAACGATTTTGTGATTGAAAGTATTTGCATCTTGTCGTTTTTACGTTGTTTATCATGTCCCAGAGGATAGAGAAAACACCTCCTTCATTAAAAACGTCGCGATTCCGCTGCATAATCGCAAAGCAAAAGTCTAGCTTTTTCCCCCAGCTGCAGCCGCAAGTGGCAGCCGAAGGAACTACGGCAAGAAGATTAACGTGACCTCGCTCGGCTCTAAGCTGCAGCATAACGCCCGCTAATGTCAGCAGAGAGAGGAGAGGAAGCGTCCTGCGAGAGAGCACACGGGAACCCACACGGCACTCCAAATGACGTCACTAGGAGTGCGACCAGGTGTGACCCTGAAGACTGGGAGTGAGTTGAAAGGTGCCTGAAATGCCAATATCTTTTTTTAAGCAACAAATAGGACACGCAGGGGAAATCGGTTTTCTGTTCTTTACGTCAGAAGCATTAGAGGGCAACTTCCACAATTGTTTGACCGAAGTCCGGAAATCATTTTTGTGTCTGTAATAACGAGACGAATCTGAATGTATTTACCGAGTTTGTTCTTAAAACTAGCCGTTCATAGTCTGGACTGCGGGTTTTTAATATTCATGAGGAAGAGTTGCATGGGAGGGATGGGTCCACCAGAAATTGTGTCTACGGTAATATCCCGCGTCATCGCCCACCCCTGCCACCTGAAATTCATAAAAAAAATGTGGGGTGGCCCATGTCTCTTTGGGTAAGCACAAGAAATTTAGAAACAGCCTAACACAGACGTTCATTCATCCTGTATACACCTTTCCAAAAAGCGCTCCTAGGCCGCCGCCATGTTGCTGATGCTGATGCGGCTGGTGCGACTTCTGCGCGCCCTCTATCAGCTAGAAATTTTCTCGCACTCTCTTGGAGCTGTGAAGACCCGCTCAGCGCGGTTCTCTACCTGTGTTTTTGCGGTTTTGCATTCGACGTTTTCTCGCCCCTCTTGAAAGTTTCCACTTAATCTTTTTTACGTGTGCTGCGTACCCTTTCTGTGTTATCTTCCATTGTGCGAAATAAGGCTGGTAAGTGCCTGCCATTCAAGCTTTTCTGCTTGACATTCACGGGAAGCTGAAGAAGGTGAAGGACGTCGAACGACCCTCGACACGATTTTGCGAACATTGTTCTCCCCCTGGCAGAGATAATCCAGCGTAGAATCCTCAGTCATCTCCCAAAATAGTTGTCCGGGTTGGGGTGGGAAACGGGTCAGTCGCGTTGCGTTCCTTTGACTTGGTGCTGTTGTGAAAAAGGAAGCTCTCCACGAAGCGTGCCCCAAAGCGAAGTCATCTTTGATTCCGTCCGATCGTCAAGATGTGACTGTCGTCGACTGTGACTGTGTTATTTGAGATCTTTTCAAATAAATTCTTTTCGGATACCGCTGCATCGTGTGGTACGTACAATATATTGTTCGAATGTTAACACTTTCTAAATTGTATGTCTGTGTCCTGTTCATCGGTAAACACGTTATTTATGAGAGTGACAAATGCATGCCTTTTCGGCTCCCTTCTGTTGTAATTTATTTTTGACAGCTAAGCGCTTTGTCGTTTGTCATTCGGCGAATCGCGCGGAGCTGTCAAAACTTATCGTAAAAAAACACGAAAACTAGAACTATACATTCAACTCGCATTCGTTCTGTCGCGCACGTACCCAACAAAATTAGTTTATAGGTTTTTTTATTGCTTTTTTTCTTTAAAATGTGATGCAATGCTTTCTCAATGACCTCGGGAAAATACACGCACCATGAAACACAAAATACAGCGGGAAAAGACGAGAATTTAGCCGCCAGCATTGTTTGAAACTGCGCCTACGCAGGCTGCGCCTATCGAAATCACAGTCCCCTCGGTTAGGGCTAGCAGGGACGCCGGTGAGAGTCCTAGCCTCAAACCCAGTGACTGGGCACGAACAGCAGTTTGCTGCCCCTGAGGTCGAGTGTTCATTGGAAAGGTGTATAAGGTTTTCACAGCTGTGTTTGTTTATGGTGGAGCAGATCGGAATGAGCCAAGGCTTGGGGATACCTGTACAGGGGTGGAAGCAAGCTTCAGCCTTTGTAGCAGATCTGGGAGCAGCAAAGATGCCCCTTTGGAGCAGCTCAGGAACCACAAAAGTAGAGTTTCGTAGCTGCTAAAGTAAATCCTGGAGCTGGTCACCCAGGTCGAACTTGGGTCTATAAGCGCAAAGATGTTTTTCCAAGTACAACAAATATCGTAACAAAAAAGCATCTACATGTAACAAACAGCACCATTTCCAAACATACCCTTTCCTTAAATCCTAATCCAGCCCTTACCATTAAAAAGCAAACATCATAAATGCAATTTATCTAAATGGTAGCTATTGACAAGCTGTCCTGGTAGAGGGTTGGTTCCTCTTATAGATTTCCAACAGAAGGCATAGTCAACAAAATAAGCACAGCTTAAGCATCATAAAAACAAAACGCTGTGCCTATTTAACAACCCAAATCACAAGTATCCATAATTTGAAAACAAAACCATTCAAAAATGCAATTAGTATGGGATGAAATTAAGCCCAATACTATCTGACTACAGTTTTCATTACTAGGAGATACAAATGTTCCCCAAGTCCCTGTTTAGCAAACATAAATGTATTCCAATACTCAAGTCAACAGAATACAAATCTCTCATTATAGTACAAATGCAGAATATTGAAAACTTCATGATTTCTTCTCTGCTCATACACACGTGCCTAAGACCTTACTAAAACAAGCATGACTGAATAGAATAAAAAAGCTTGTTTAGGAGTTCGTTAGAAAAAGTGGCTGACAAAACTAGCAAGTAAGTCTCAGTACTTCTGACAAAGCCACCTATGCAGTTCCCATTTTCGGAGATGAGACACCTACATGCAATCTTGGCCGAGCTGTGGCACTGTGGCAACTTTAACAACCAACTCGCGCGGTTTTCCCTTGTGCTGCTGGCGCTTGACAGCTCAACATATGACCACGAAACGAAACGGAGCACTGTCTACTTACCTGGTCTGTAATAAATCATCAAAATTTTCGTTAGATTAAAATGGGCAATCGACAGCTGTTTTCATCAAACAAAAGTCACCTGCTTTCATAACTAAAAAACACTTTTTGGATAGTTTTGGAGCAACATTTGCGCTTGGGAGGAGGATGGCCCAGCGAAAATGGAATGGCACACAATGGCGCAGCGCTTCCACCCCTGCTTGTATGGCTTTTCACCTGTGTGCTTGTTTATGGCTTCCGAGATGAAAAGTTTTGAGCAAAGGCTCAGGGTGAAAGCAGGCATTTATATGGCTTATAATCCGTGTGCTCGACTGTGTTTCATCAGCTTACTACTTTGAGCAAAGGCTTGGGTACATAGCTAGCATTTAAATGGCTTTTCACAACTGTGTTCACTTATTGCAGATTAGATAAAAACTCTCAAAAAGTGGCCTTGGGGCACATCTTGCACTTAAATTACTTTTCACCAGTGTTTGATTATGGTGTCTCAGATGTGAATTCCATGCAAAGGCTCAGGAGCACAGCTTGCACTTAAATGGTTTTTCACCTGAGTGTGTTCCATAATGGCGGATAAGATCAAGATTTTTAGAAGACTTGGGGCACAGCTTGCACTTAAATGGCTTTTCCCACTGTGTGTTCTGGTTATGGCGGCTCAGTTCAGAATAGAGACCAAACGCTTGGGGATAAAACTTACACTTGTATGGTTTTTCATCTGTGTGGGTCCGATTATGGCAGATCAGATTGCCTCTGAGAAAAGGCTTGGGGCATACCTTGCGCTTAAATGGCTTTTCACTAGTGTGTGTTAGATTATGCCTTCTTAATTTACGATTCCGAGCAAAGGCTCGGGGGCAATGCTTGCACTTAAATGGCTTTTCACCTGAGTGTTCGATTATAGCAGATCAGGCTTCAATTCTGAGAAAAGGCTTGGAGGCATAGCTTGCACTTCAATGGCTTTCACCCAAGTGTGTTCGATTATGCCAGATCAGACTGGAATTCCAAGAAAAGGCTTGGGGGCATAGCTTGCACTTAAATGGCTTTTCACCTGAGTGTGCTCGATTATGGCGGATCAGATGGGAACTCTGAGAAAAGGCTTTGGAGCACAGCTTGCACTTAAATGGCTTTTCACCTGAATGTGTTCGATTATGAAAGATCAGACCAGTACTATCAGAAAAGGCTTGGGGGCACAGCTTGCACTTAAATGGCTTTTCACCTGAGTGTGTTCGATTATGGCAGGATCAGACTGGAATTGTGAGAAAAGGCTTGGGGGCACAGCTTGCACTTAAATGTCTTTTCACCTGAGTGTGTTCGATTATGGCGGATCAGACCGGAACTCTCAGAAAAGGCTTGGGGGCACAGCTTGCACTTGAATGGCTTTTCACCTGAGTGTATTCGATTATGGCGGATCAGACTGGAATTGTGAGAAAAGGCTTGAGGGCACAGCTTGCACTTAAATGGCTTTTCACTTGAGTGTGTTCGATTATGGCAGATCAGACTGGAATTTTGAGTAAAGGCTCGGGGGCACAGCATGCACTTAAATGGCTTTTCACCTGAGTGTGTTCGATGATGGCGGATCAGACAGGAACTCTGAAAAAAGGCTTTGGGGCACAGCTTGCACTTAAATGGCTTTTCACCTGAATGTGTTCGATTATGGACGATCAGACCAGAACTCTTAGAATAGGCTTGGGGCACAGCGTGCACTTAAATAGCTTTTCACTTGAGTGTGTTCGAATATGGCAGATCAGCAAGTCATTCCGAAAAAATGCTTGGGGGCACAGCTTGCACTTGAATAACCTATCACTTTTCTGCTTTTCAGTGTTGCTGGGTGCTTGGGATCTAGAGGCAGGTGACATGGGAGGATGCTGGTACTTGAACTGTTCAGCACCATGGGCAACCAGGTGGTTCACAATCCCACGCTGATCTCTGGTGACATAGGTACAGGAACAGCACCCAAACCAGATGTCCTCAGTGGCTTTCAATGGGCAGCTGGTCTCTCCCAAAAGTGCAGCTCCCTCTCCTACAAGGCCTCATCTGTATTAGGGCACACTAGGAAAGCACAACAAAGATAGCCACATGTTTTAGAAATAAGCAGCCATTATTGTAGTTCTGCATCAGCTGAGTGGTTGAATTTCATTTTTGCCATTTTTACTTCAGTTCAAAGCACTCAATTAAACAAATTTTGGGTTGGGACAAAAAATGTAGATTGGCATTTAACTAATAGCATATCATTTCATAAGCCAAAAAAGGTAGAAAGGCAAACGCCTGCTTTTCGGTATAAACATCTGAAAAAATAGCAGACTATTTCGTACCTCCTGTCCTTTGACAGATCTCCGCCTTTTCACTGCGATACATCCCTGGTACCCAAACATGTCACTCGGACTCAAAGCCGCAAAGCATGTCACACAACACCCAACCTGACTATTCCGTTCACCCCTAAGCAATTTGTCACCAAAAAGTATACCTACTTGAAAGTTTCTTTGCATGCCGTGTTGCCTGACTGATTTTCTAAATAGCAATTTGGAGAAATACTTTTTGCAAGTACATGATGAAGTGTGACGTGTTTGTCAAAATGATAATGAAAAGAATGAGCTCAAAGCAGCAGCCACATTTGTGAAAGCACAGTTTCTGCACGTGGGAAGAGTGGATTTTTGCGCATAACATTGGATCTCAAAATAGATGAATGCACAATTCCGCTCCTGTGGGAGCTTATATACAGAAACCCTAGCCCACATTACTAACATCATTGCACCCTGCCATTGATCTACCCTACTTGTTCGTCCAGAGAAAAATACACATGGTCGTGTGAAATATTGCGAAGGTATGTGCTTAGCAGCATAACAAAATTTGTACAAAGAATCCATCGAACTGGCTGCAATGAAAGTTTTCAAAGTTGTGTTTAGGTGGGGCTTTTATTATATTGAAAGTTCATGGGTGTAGATTTTAGCTAAGTTGAAACATCATATTTTTGCCAAAGTACAGGGAGCAAAAAGGTTAGAACCACCTGGTTGGAACTGCCACTATTTAAGAACAGCACCCTTTACTTTGTAGCTCGCCACTATTTTGCATTTATTTCAGTGAAAAAAGTACACATTGTTCTTCATGTTGAATTTCTACACATACTATGTATTTCATCATTCATAAGATGATGTCAAAATAAACAAATATTTCTGTAAAACTTACTCAACTTTTCTATAGCGAAATACCACCAAGATACACCAGATGTTTCAATTGCCCAATGCCTTCGTCACGAGAAGCAGCAGATTTTTGATAGGCAATATAACAAGAAAATAGGCTCTACAGGAAAGTCACACGAAAATATATCTTGCTGAGCAGCACTTTCCTTTAGAGATGTGCAATGTACTTATGTTTTTCGCTAACTTAAGTGCTTTATATTAGTTTGTTAGATACCTGTAATTATTTAACTAGATAACCGCGAAAATATTTTCTTTGGAACTCCTACTCTAATAAAATAAAAATATTCAAAATGGTAACATTTTTGTTTGATGCTGCATGTGCCAGACAAGGCACTACTTTTAGACTAAGTATAAAATTAGATGACAAAAGGCTACTGTCAATATTCTAAAATAGCCTACTTGTATTCCCCATAAAGAGTGCAAGGGGCCATTAGTGTGGATTAACATATTCACATTTGATGAATACAACAATTTCCCAACGAAAACTAGGACCCTACAAACAAAATTTAGTTTAATCCAACTGCCCAAAAACATTGTGCAGGATTTGAATAGCTTAGTTCATGGCCTTAAAGGATACAAAAACACGTTCAGTTCATTCATTCCCACGTCACTCCGAGGCGCATAATATTGGGGGATCCACAGCCCTGACACACTACCACTCACGTCGTGTCGATATCGTTGCAGGATCTACCGTAAACAAGCTTCTGGCTAGCTGCACCTTGACCATCGCCACTGCCCCTTTCCTGATCATTAGATTGTCTAGGCTGCCTTGACTCATCAAAGCAATGAACCCCGTGAACCAGCAAGCCACATACTTTGCAAGTCACTGCCAATGGCTCAACTAAGTGTATATGCACTTATTTTCAACATTGTTTACTACGACGTGATGTCTAAGAAAATCTGCTCTAATATTTTGCTGATGTGGTGATCTCCACATAGCCCAAAAACCTAATAAAGAAACTGAGTTTTGTTAACACTGGTATATAATCACGTATTTGCTGGCTGCAGGTAAAAATGAACTTAATGATGCTCTGAGCCCTTCTACACCAAACTTGGGTTCACAAGGTGATGCAGTGCAGTGCCACTCATGAGTAGCACTTTGAGCACCATGCACGCGAATAAAGTGGGAACCCTTTTGGCCCATGCGGCAAGTTCTGCCCTTTTATCGCAGTGGCCACCATCCCAAGATGGAAGTGTAATGTTGTCCTTAGTGTCGTGAGAGCCACAGCACGAAGAGGGCGCCACAAGCCAGACGACAAAGAAGCCAGCGAGAGGACTGAGTGCGAGAGTCTGGTACCGAGAACGCCGACACGACGGACGCACGCAGACTGACGTGCGGGCTCACTACTCATGTAACCCATGTAACGTACCGTTAACCCGAATTAAACGCTTCGTTAACGCCAACCTTGTCCCGACATGGTGGCAGCGGTGGGATGCTGTAGAAGACAAGTCAACTAGCTACAACAGCAACCGCTCCGGGGAGGCAAGGCACGGGAACGCTTGGAATCCGAAACTTTGCATCGCCACGCCCGGAATCCGAAACTTTGCGTCGCCATGGCAAGGTGCGTCGGCGGAACGCTCGAAATCCGAAACTTTGCATCGCCACGCCAAGGTACGTCTGCAAAGACCACGCCGACCGGTAAGCGATGGCCACTGGGCAACAAGCTGCGCAACAACCAACGTCGCTAAATCCTTTCGTCGTTGAGTTGCCAGAAAAGTTGAATTTTCGACACCCCCAAGATTGGAAGCGTTGGTTCACCCGATGGGAGAGGTACCGGGTCATTTCTGGGTTAAAAAAACAAGACGGGGAAACCCAAGTGAACACGTTAGTGTACGCTATGGGTCGCGAAGCAGAAGATGTCCTGGCGTCGCTGAAACTGACTGATGCCCAGAAACACGACTACGATGCAGTGACAACCGCCTTCGGCAGACACTTTGTCCCTCGGACGAACGCCATCTACGAACGTTCAAAGTTCAACACGCGTGTGCAGGAAGCGCACGAAACGGTCGATGCCTTTGTGACAGATCTCTACAAGCTGGCAGAGGTATGTGCATATCATCATCATTTATTTTCCTTGAGGGCCCCAGGGGCATTATACAAGGGAGTGAACACAATAAAAACATCAACAAAAATAGTTAATAAAAACACACTGTAACCTATACTTGTGTTTCAGAAAGAAAGAGGTTAACGGCTGCAGCAAACTTGTTAGTGTCAGTCATGTTTACAATGAGGTCAGGTAATGAGTTCCAATCGTCAATAGCAGATGGTAGAGTCGACATTTTATAAGAGACAGATGACGAAGTAATTGAGCGCAGTTTACATGAGTGGTCAAAACGAGGGAAAATACGGTAGGGAGGTGATAGAAGAGAATCTTTTAGATGGTTGTTGTGGTAAAAGATTTTGTGAAGAAGAGTGAGACGTGACACCCTTCGACGTAAAGAAAGTAAGTCAAGGTTAGCTGATTTGCGTAATCCTGATATGCTAGTGTATGGGGAGTAGTCAGAGTAAATAAAACGAAGACCTCTGTTTTGAACGGATTCAAGGTTGTTAGTTAGATATGATTGCCATGGTGACCATATGGATGAAGCAAATTCAAGTTTAGATCTGACCAAGGTTGTATAAGCTAGTAGTTTTACTGAAGGTGTAGCTAGTCTGAGGTTACGGCGAAGAAATCCGAGAGTACGGTTAGCATCGGCAGTGACAGCATTTATGTGAGTAGTCCATGACAGATCAGAGGTCAGGTGAACGCCTAGGTATTTATATGAGGAACAGGTAGCTACTGGGATAGTGGAAAGGTGATAAGAAAAGGATGAAACATGTGAACTGCGGGTGAATGATAGAGATTTACATTTATTAAAGTTTAAAGTCATTTGCCATTTGTGGCACCACTGAGTTATAAGTGCGAGGTCATTCTGCAAAATTTGATTATCGTGGTTTGAATTAATAGGTCTATAAATTACACAGTCGTCGGCGAACAGACGTATTGAAGAGGAGATGTTGAGGTAGAGATCATTAATGTATATTAAGAATAGAAGGGGGCCAAGAACGGTTCCCTGGGGGACGCCGGAGGTTACAGTGCAGGTGGTAGATTTGGTGTTGTTAATAGATGAGTACTGGGTGCGATTTGTGAGGAATTCGGAGATCCATTTGACGACTGAGGGATGGATATTAATATTTCTAAGTTTCAGTAAGAGACGTTGATGAGGGACCCTGTCAAATGCCTTGGAGAAATCAATAAATATGGCGTCAGTTTGCTTATTAGAATCAAAGTTTGAGTAAACGTCAGTAAGAAAAGCTGTTAGTTGCGTTTCGCATGAGTATGACTTGCGAAAGCCGTGCTGATGCTCGAAAAGAAGGTTGTGGGAGTCTAGAAAGTTTATTATGTTAGAATAGAGTATATGCTCTAAGAGTTTAGACGACACACTGGTGAGCGAGATGGGGCGATAGTTGTTGATTAGTTGGCGATCACCTGCTTTGTAAACGGGGATGACGTTAGCGATTTTCCAATCGCATGGAATTTCAGAAAGTTGAAGAGACTGCGAGAAAATGTCGCAGAGGAAAGTTGAAGAGACGTGTTTAGTATTTATTAATATTTTCGAGTTTATTTGGTCGTCGCCAGAGCTAGAAGACACCTTCAGCTGATCAATGGCCTTTAGTACACCAGAGTGGTCGATCATGATAGGATTCATAGGAGGATGAAGGGGTTGGCACAAGTTGGGCATACTTGACAAGTCTTCATTGGTAAAGATTGAGCTAAAAAAGTTGTTAGTTTCAAGAGCACTATGTTCGTCAGAAAGTGGAAGGCCGTACTCGTCAACGAATTGTAATGGAAGAGAGAGTGCTGGGTTAATTACTTTCCAAAACTTTTTAGGTTTATTGGTTAAAATGTTGGGGAGGTCATGAGTATAAAATTTGGATTTGGCATCATGAATCGCGGATTTGTAGGCCCTAGCGCATTCGTGATAGGCGTTCCAAGATGCGTTAGTGTTAAGAGCCTTTGCCCTCGTATAAGCTCTTTTTTTCCTGTTGGAGTGACAATGAACTGTTTTATCGTACCAAGGGTTAGTGTTATCGGATATAATTCGAGTGAGTGGAACGAAACGTTTGATTAGGGATGTTAGTCTATCTTTGAAAAGAATCCAGTTTTCATTGACCGTCCTTTCTGCGAAGTTAACTGAGAATATGTGATAAAATTCTTCGAGGTTGGTGTTGATAGATGCGTAGTCGGCTCTCGCGTAATCGTGAATGAATTTGCAATAACGTGATTTCTTAGGAGTAGTGATAGAGAATGTTAGCTCAATGACGAGATGGTCGCTAATGCTGGGTAAGTATGTGACGTTGCTGAAGAGTGAAAGGTCATTGCTTAAACATAGGTCGAGTACGTTGCTGCAGCGATTGGTAATTCTAGTGGGTTGAGTGATAACATTAGATAGGCTAAAATCTAAACAAAGGTCAATAAACTCTTGAGAAAATGCACAGCTAGAACAAATAGTAGACCAGTCAATATTTGGGTAATTGAAATCACCAAAAAGGGTAACTAAAGCGTTAGGATATTTACATGCGAGTTCAGAAAGGCATTTATACAGCTCAATAACAAAATCTCTCTTATTATCCGGCGGTCTGTAACACACACCCATTATTACGGAAGGCGTTGTGCAAAGATACACCCAAACAACTTCTAGGTCAGTGGTAAGCGGTATTAGCCGAGATGGTATATGGTCTTTTATGGCCAAAAGTACGCCCCCTCCTTTCCTAGTTTTTCTATCAGACCTATACACTCGAAAGTTTAGGTGCGAGGGAAATAGCTCAACGTCAGATATTTCAGGGCTTAGCCACGTCTCTGTAAGTACAACAAAAGCGGCATTACACGCTTCAATTACTGAAATTATTTCGTCTCTCTTTGGTATTAGGCTTCTAATGTTAGTAAATAGGATAGAATGACTTGAAGATTTGTTAGTGATAACATGGTGCTTTGCCGGTCGACTCCTAGAGGGCGACGAGAAGAAGCGCTGGCGTGGCTATGTGTCTTTTTCTTTAACGGCGCCAAGAGCGGCATCGAATACGTAGCACTTATCATTTATAAAAAGTTTATCATGACGCAGTCTGTAGGGGGTGCCTTTTGGCCTTGCAAAATCAAGAAGGTGACGGCGTGCGAGCCGGACAGAAATTGGGAAGTCTTCGCTGATGGCTACGCGAGTTCCTTTAAGCTTGTGGGCTGATGAAAGAACGCTATCTTTATCTTTAAACGAAGAAAACTTTACTATTATTGGGCGACATTTCTGAGGGTCGAATGCTCCTAGGCGATGCGCCCTTTCAATCCTAGATGATTCAACTTGCACGTTTAGTTTTTCGGAGCACAAGCTAGTGACCAAGCACTCTGACTGAGCCCACGTTTCCTTGTCTGCGTCGGTGATGCCAAAAAATAAAAGATTACAGCGACGGGATCTGCCCTCTGCATCATCGCAACGTGTTTTTAGCTGAGATAGCTCGTTTAAGGCTGCAGTAAGCTGGGGTTCAGTAGTCGCGGCGCTACTAGTATCCTTCTGCTTTAGTGCGTCGAGTTCACTCGCGAGTTTGTTAAGTCGCTCTTCAAGTGTTGAAACTGTCTGTTCACTTTGTTTTTGTTTTTCTTTTAGAAGGTTTACTTCTTGTTGAAGTATAGTATGACTGTTTTTAAGTTTATCGACTGTTTCTTGTAAGCTAAGTAATTGTTCTTCTTGGGCTTTTGACATGGGACCTGGGTTCCGCTCAACATCACCAGACAACAACAGCAGCAGAACTCTAAAAGACTCAATACAAGCTTCGGGGCATGGAAGCATAACAAGGCAAACATTGTCTGATTTAAAACAATGGCAAGGTTTTTGTTTACTAACCTGCGGGAGGACGAAAAACATGAGCAACTTCATGGCTGCAGAGCCTCCATGCCCACTGGCGCGCTGTCGCAAGGGGAGCTCCTTTATGGCTGCCGCTGTCGATGTCCCTGCTGATGACGTGGTGTGAACGAGGTTCTCGATGAACTTGATACCAGGACAGGACGGTGCTGTCGACCAGTGATTGGCAGGATGAAGATTGTCGTCCGGATGCCGGAAGAAAACCGCGCCGTCATCGTGACTCCAGTTAGTTGGGGACCCACGCGCCGACACGCTCAGGAACTGCGGGAGGACGAAAAACATGAGCAACTTCATGGCTGCAGAGCCTCCATGCCCACTGGCGCGCTGTCGCAAGGGGAGCTCCTTTATGGCTGCCGCTGTCGATGTCCCTGCTGATGACGTGGTGTGAACGAGGTTCTCGATGAACTTGATACCAGGACAGGACGGTGCTGTCGACCAGTGATTGGCAGGATGAAGATTGTCGTCCGGATGCCGGAAGAAAACCGCGCCGTCATCGTGACTCCAGTTAGTTGGGGA
>JAZHYW010022417.1:0-100635 GCA_037355805.1 Ixodes ricinus
CATGTATTGTTATTGCAAGAGACCGTCGGTGTGCAAAAAAGTGACGCAGTTCAAGGGATTAACGACTTGTCGTTGTTTTACGGTAAACGTCGGCACTTTAATCTGGCCAGTTTAGCACAGTCTTTTTCATTTTTCTGCGCCCACGGCTTATTTTTATATTTACGACGTCGCGTTTTTCTTCCTAATTTTTTTTTGTGTTTTGTTTTGTTTACTTGACGGTTTGTCCGTCGCATTTCGTTTACTCTCTTCAATCTTACCTTTTGCCTTCTTTTCTTCGCTCTCTATGTTTACAACCGCTATCCGGCTCGCCAGCGCTGTAGCTCCCGGCATTTTGATATCAGTTCCGCCTTGTTAGTGCTTTCCTACTGCTACCCAAGAATCTCCATATTTTCCTTTCCTCTCATTTAAGTTTCTAATCCGAAATCTTCATTCGCTTTTTGGTATTTATTAAATATATTAAAATATGCTCGTTGGTACATTTATATTCGAATCTTTATTTGTCTACGCCGGAACGTCTGCTATGGGTCGTCGTTTGTTGATCAACCGGCTGCCAAAAGGTACCGGCACACTGGAGGCGCGTACGTATGTGCCGTCACTACAAAACAAGTTTTTATATGTGCAAATCCTCTTCCGTTTCCCCAGCATCAACGTTCTGGCGTCGTCCTTTGGCATTCAACAACTAAAACAAACACGCGCGTTCTTTATGTTGTTGTCAATTTTTTTCTCCTTTTTTTTTTTCTCTCCATAAGCGTTGCATACTGTTTTCGTTGAAGGAGCTTTTTTGTTGGGTGATTTGTATTTTTCTTATCGTTCGCTAACTTTTTGCTTACTACGCTGTTCGCTGTTTGTTCCCCCATTTCTTTATTTTCGTCTGGAGAAGGGGACTGCATCTTTCCGCAAAAGTTCGAAAACGTTTGCACGGTCATTTTCGAGTAATGCATTCGCTTGTCGGTAACTAAAAAGGAGGCAACAAAGCCAGAATGAGTAAACAATTAATTTTCTAAAACTTAACTTAATGCTATGACCGAAACACGGGCAACGTTTTTCACCCCACGCAATAGAAACCTAAAAACAGAAAACCGAGCATCGTTCACTCCCAACTTCACAGTTGTGCCGCGTCACGCATCTGGAGTCGACTATATGCTAAATACATCGCAGTCATGCCAAAGGCAAAGCACAGGACACGCGCGGAGTTCCGAGACATTGTTATGGCTCGGCTACGGTCGTAATTGCAGCGATTGGACACGAACCACTACCCAGACGCTTCTCGAGCTAGTAATTATCACGAGCCCGGACCGAGAGTGTCCACGCCAGTCGCTCGGGTCCAATCCATGAACAGCATTCAAATATCGTCATATGGGTGTGCCTGCGATCCTCACGCCACATCACTCAAATTTTCTACCCAAGGCGAGATCGGCACGGGAACGATCGATTTTGTCCTTGAAATTACACCGCAACAAAGCACAGTTTCTCGGCCAGTGGCGTTGCAGTGCGAGCATTCCTGAGGTCCCACTACTACCAGTAAGCTCGTGCAAAGTGAAAAACATTCCAATTGAATATCGTTGCACCGCCTCCTTTAACACGTTGTTTGCGCACGTTTTAGTGATCACCTATTCAGGTAAGGAACTGTACAGAAAACGCAGCTTGCAACGGATCAACGGCAACCTCTTTACGACGTGGTTCAAGCAGCTAAACGCCTTTCTTACGCTTCCCAGACGCGCTCCAAAACTCGTGTGATCCCCCCGAGTGGCGTCGGAGAACCGCCATATGGAGCACTGCTCGGCCTTTGCTTATGCGTGTCGTTATGTTGTTGCTGATCGTTGCAGTTGCGATCAGTGCGATTCCGCTTCGCCAAGCGGACTGACCGTAACGAATCGTTTCAGCAGTTGGGGTGACTTAGAAACGGGGCCGCGGCAAAGCGTCTCGCTTACGCAGACTCTGAGTCCTTTATCGGCGTTCGCCTGCGCCGCTCCCGCGGGTTTCGGAGGAACGACGCCGCATTTACTGGCGGCCACGGCGCGTGCGCGACTAGCTCAGCTGCTTGAGCTCATAACGAGCTGCCACAGTTCATCCGCAACGTGCATGCGGCTACCATCAAGATTGCCGGATCTCTCGCAATGCTGAGCTCGTTCTGAGCACGACCACTGAAGTAGTTGATGGAGCAGACGATGTAGCAGACGGCGGTGCTCATCCGGCTCACCTGGGGGCGCCGAGGGGATC
This sequence comes from Ixodes ricinus, assembly GCA_037355805.1. Lineage (NCBI taxonomy): Eukaryota > Metazoa > Arthropoda > Arachnida > Ixodida > Ixodidae > Ixodes > Ixodes ricinus. Next base: position 2,221 of record JAZHYW010022417.1, read on the forward strand.
TACTAGCGATGACGTTTTAGAGGGAGGAAACGCGCAGGCCTTGTGTTCCAGGTGGCTGTTACCGCGGTGTCCGGCCTCCGTTGCGCAGTAGCTTCAGGTCTCGACGCTGCACCGGAGCTGCTTGATAGCGCCTCTCATTTTGTGCGGCATAAGCTCACGCTACGTGCGTCCCGGCGCATAGCCGAGCTGACCACCGCCATTTTTTTAACAAATTACTGTTTTTGTTAAAAAGAGCCGACGAGTAGTATTCTACAGGTTACTCACATGTTGTTGATAGTTCAAAGCGCATGAAGCTAATTTGATCAGCCATAAATGACAGGCTTGATTGTACTCATAGATCTGTTTGATGTAGAATCGGCTTTCGCTTCATGCAGGGGAGGCAGTCAAGAGCCGCTTTTCAAACCTGCGCTCCCAATTCAACGGGGAACACAAAAAAGTGAAGTGCTCCGAAAGATCCAGGACAGGCAATTTATGACGTGACGTCCCAAGATGGATTCACTACCGGAAGATGCTCTTCCTGAAGGGTGCATGTTCTCAGCACGGCAGTGAGTCGATTATGGCTCCTCCAGGTGTAAGTAATATACAAGAGCAGCATTCAGTCACATGTTTATTTGTACATAAAAACCTCTTTGTTCAGGTACTTCCATGGTTGAGAATGATTGCTCGTCGTTTCAATGGTCACAAATGCAGAAATTAAGGCTTTACCGTGTAAATATTAAAATCCTACACCACATCTTCAAATCAGACACTACACACCCATTTTATGAAAAGTACAATGAAATAAAAATCATGCTTCACTTATTTGCTTGAAATAGCAGTGCTGGGGAAAGAAATACTTCACTAAAAAATTAAGTACTCTATCAAACCGCCAAAAATATGTGTGAAGCGTCTACGCATTACAGCACAACTATCAGAGGATGTAATCCCAGGTTTATGTTACTTTCAGACCAAAGCTTTGCACTAGGGAATTACGGGTGCTAATGTGCAGCAGAAAATCTGTAGCACAATTAGAATTTTCTGAATTAACATGTATGTGTGTAGAACGTAATGCATGTCAAGAGATTCGCTAGGCACTATACGTCATCAACCCCGACCAATAGACACCATGAATAGCATGCGGCGCTGGGCCATAAGCCCTTTTTGAAAAACAAAATTGATTGCCAGTTTTTTACTATTTTGCTTTCCCCTCTGCTCGGAGTGGGCGCTCGCACGCACGACTACATTCAGGATTTTCTCAATGACAGAACGGCGCAAATCTCGATCGGAGGCGCCACGTCAGACGACATCATGCTAGGAGGAAGAGGGACGCCCCAGGGCTCGGTCCTTTCACCGTACCTCTACAACGTCGCCATGATCAAACTTCCAGAGAAGCTAGAAGCGATCGGCGGATTACACCACAGCATTTACGCTGACGATATCACGCTCTGGGTGACCGGCGGCAGCGACGGTTTCATACAAGACACGCTGCAAGAAGCGATTCGGGCGGTGGAAAGTTACGTCGAGCCAAGAGGCCTTGCCTGCTCCCCGCAGAAGTCCGAACTCCTCCTCCTCAAGCCGGTCCGTGCCCGCCAGCTACAGTCGGACATCGAGCTGTACGTCCAGGGTAACAGAATCCCCACGGTCAGGAGCAAACGAGTCCCTAGGCGCTTGATACAAGCCGACGGAAACAACTCCGAAACGATAGCGTCGCTAAAGCGAACTGCGTACCAAATTACGCGCCTCATCTCCCGAATCGCAGGTAGAAACTATGGCATGAAGGAGAAGAACCCCGTGCGCCAGGTACGCGCTTTCGTCGTCAGTAGGCTGGCGTACGTCCTGCCTTTCCTAAGACTGGGCCTCACGGAAACGAACAAGCTCAACTGTCTCATCAGGAAAGTCCTATGAGAGAGCACTCGACATCCCGGACACCACCTCGAACGAGAAGCTCGCGGCTTTAGTTCTGCACAACACGGTAGAGGAGATCATAGAAGCTCAGCGTGTTTCGCAGCTGGAGAGGCTGACGAAGAGTGCCACGGGCCGCCACATCTTGGCCAGTCTTGCAATCCACTACGAGAGGCAAACGGGGGAGAAGGCCGACGTCCCCAGGCGGGTCAGGGAAGCCCTCGTCATACCAAACATCCTGAAGCACATGCACCCGACGCATCACGCGGAACGCAGAGTGGCGCGAGTCAAGGCGCTGCAGAAACGGCTAAGCATTGCGGAGGGCGTCCTCTATACGGACGCTGCTAAAGCCGGCGGGGGCGCCATGGTCGCAACAGCGGTCAACCATCAGGAGAAGTGATCTCGAGCTGCAGTATCAAGACGTCGGAACCGGAAGTCGCGGAGGAGGTGGCCATCGCCCTTGCGATCTGAGTTCGGGCCGTGCATCGTCGTCAGCGACTCGCAGCAAGCCATCCGGCAGTTCGCCAAAGGAAGAATCTCTACGCCGCGCTCAAGGTCCTGGGCGACCCCGGAGAAGACGTCAACGAGAGTACAGCTCATCTGGACACCGGCGCACTTATCGCTCCCCGGCAACGAGAAGACCACGGCGCGGCCCGAAACCCGCTCACCGGGCCAGGGAACCGCTGGACCCTTCTCCTGCCTTTTTTTCGGGGGGGTGACAGGCTGGTCACATTCAGGGACATTCTCGATCACTACACTGGCGAGAGGTTACGCTATCCACCCGCGAACCCCTCGCTGGACAAGAGGACGTCGGTGGCATGGCGCCGTCTCCAGACGGACTCTTTCCGAGCCCCTCCCTACTCAATAAATGGTACCCCGACAAGTAAAAGCCAAACAGCAAGCTCTGCGGCGGCCACGCCAACCTCCGACACATGGTGTGGAGTGCAGCAGGATCGACCGTAAGTCCCACCCCCTATTAGGAGAAGATCGACAATCAGGAGACCTGGGAAACCCTTACCCTCTGCTTCGACCCCTCGGTGCAGAACCAACTAGTCCAGCTGGCCGGAAGACTTCGCCAAAACCCAGAGGGTTCAGGCCGCCGTCTGAGGGTGGTTGGCAGGGCGGCCTAGGGGTCTCCCGTTCAGCCATTAACCCATGCTTGGGCAAATAAATATTGTTTACTACTACTCTTACTGCTTTCTCTCTGTTTTGTTTTTTTTTATTTTAAAGAAGCACTAAACAACAATTAGTTTTCAATGCATGTGAAGAAACTTATTAGGGTCAAGAAACTATTCTATGCATTCTGTACATTCATTTTCTACAAGCGCGAAAACGTTTTCTCATTGATGTGACCGTTTTTCCACATCCACAGGCAGAATCAGAGTCTCCACCAGAAGATGACGACAGCCCTTGGGGGCACTTGGAGGTCAGTGAGCCTGTCGATCCCTCAAGTCTGTACCTGGAGGATGAGGCCAGCAGCCAGGGACGAGTCACAGGGACCAGCCAGGACCAGCCAGGGTGGCGCTACCGGTAGCCCCCATGGATCCTGCATTGAAGGGCGAGCACCAGAGGGGTGGCCATCAAAGCCGGGCCCCAACAAGAAAGCAGCCCGAGGACTGCATGGCCGAGAAAAACCGCTGCTGGAAACAGCTGTGCAGACCTTAGGGGGCACCCAAAATTTCTTCAGCGTGGCAGAATCTCTTTTCTTTTCCTCCTCCTTTTCCCTCCTCCATTTCCTCCTCGCTTATACGGCCTTCTCGCATCAGTGCTAATGGGCTTACTGGCCCCCCGACAAAATCTCTGTAACCCTTCAAGGTTAACTGCTTCAATCCCAAATATCAGGGATTAGTTAGGCAGGCTAGATATGAGCTCGGAAAATTCAAACGGACTCGCTTTTCTTCATTTTTTTTTACTCTTTTTCGCAGCTCTAAAAATACATTAGATACTTCCGCATGCGGCCACATACGCTACAACACCGCATATTTATCTTGAGTGAACGGAAGTTGAACATCACAGCAGAAGGGAAAAAAGTGGGTATTTTTATCTCAACTTTGAGCTCTACCCAGAGAGTTGAAAATGTGGTCGTTCTAACAACGGCACACTGAAGACTGATTGTATCACTTTTCTCGTTTTTTTTTTTTTGTTCAAAGTAATAATCATGAGTAAATACAAGTAGAAAACATTGCAGTAAGAGGGCGAAGCATGTAAAAGTGTTACATATTGACAATATAGTCATGTATCGAAATGAACACTGTCTGACCATTTCTGGCACATAATTTATATGTTCGTACTACAGGCGTTTTCTAGAGTAACAGCAGTGCTTCGGCTGAAGCAACTAAGAGTAAAAACAAAACTTCCATAAAAATTGAAACCTTATGATATATTTCATGTATCTTCAGCCTTGAAAAGGTTCTTCGTGGCCAAATGTGCATTTAGTTTCTGTCAACAAACGTAACTGAAAACTTGACAGCCGACAAGTATGTTGCGTATCAGCAAAGAGAGCGGGAAACACGGCGATTGAACCGCAAAATCATAATTCTTTTCGTGTAAAATAGAGCAACTAGCAGTAGTACCTTATTATGCCATTTATTAAAAACAGTAGGTATTACGAAGTTTTCATTCTCGTCTGTTCCCATTTGTTCGCAGATTAAGAAATGGAATGCCCAGATAGCCTCTGCAGCCCTTGCATAATTGTTCGGGGCTTTGTCAGGGTGGGCGAAGGCCAGCGGCTATCTCCAAAAACCCAGGAGTTCGGAAGTTTTGGGGCTGCTTGGCTAATTTAGGCGTCTGGCGTTGCCGGGCCTACTTAGAAAAGAAGCGGAATAGCGGCCAGCTCAACGTCATCAGCAGCGGAAATTATGCTGAAATGTGTTTTTGAACACGTGCGAGATCTTTACCCGAATCCCAGCCGGTGTCGCCACAATCCCTAATTAATCCATGAAACAAACTATAAAAAGAGGGAGGATTAAATGATTTGGCAACTTTCGAATATAGTCATGCGGGTTAACTGCCCACAAGAACAGAAATAAAGAAATTCTGTAGAAAATGCAGAGCTCTATTGTGTTCTTTATGTCCCTACTTTTCTTTCGCGCTGTACGCCAATTAAAATAAAATCTGCAATATCTATAGATTATGCCTGGTTATTTTGATTCTAAAAGAAAAGTAATCAAGCAAGTTCGGCATCGTACACAATCTTGTGCAAATACAACTTATGTGGAAGTCAACGTCAAAACAGTATTTCCGCAGGAAATAATGCATTCGTCGTTGTTCGTTTTCCTGAAGCTGAGAGCTATCGATCTCGGCTAGAGGTCTTTTGGGTCCACAAAATACGACGCTCAGTACAAAATTCACCTTTTCTACCAAAAGTACTGGAAATTATTTATTTTTCAAACAGGTCGGGTGGTGATGCGTATTTGAATGTAGGACCGTTGACTGGGCACTCGTTTGCGCCAAGAGTGCAGTGCTTCCTTTCATGCTGCCTACGACGAGTGTTGTTATTTGAATATGGTAGAAATACAAGCAGGTTAGCACTCATAGAATTATTTTATACTGGCGCTTTATTGAGGCATTTAGATTTTGATCCGCAACCTTTCATTCATCGTCGTCTTCGATGAGGGAACAATCTTGCCGAGGAGGCCGCGCTGTCCGCGGACGCGGCTTGACAGATATAAGGTCGCGAATGCTTTTCACGAATCTTTAAAGGCCAAGCATAAAAGTGAAATAAGTTTACAAATCTCTGTAACACGAAATTAGGAGCGCAGCCACTTTACGCCAATGAAACCAACTTCATGTTATTAGCAAACGTCTTACGAGAGTTGCAGTATTTTTAATTATGCCTAATAAATCAAATGTTTAGGACTAATTACCCAACTTTTTAAAAAATATTAAGAACTGCAATGTCAGTTGGAAAGCTCTAGAGGTCCTTGAGAAACACCCGAATTGGCAGGTTGCAACGTGATACGGCTCGCGTGGCTTTCTTTTGACCAGCAATAAAGCTTATGAAACATCACAAAATAACCCGTGATAAAGCGCCCGCCCCATCATAAACTCAATTTCGAATGTCCCAAAATGTGCTTTTATAGGCCGAAAAAAAAAGATGCATGCAAGACGCATGCCTTACGCTTTGTTTATATCAAAAAAGATCTGCCCTGTTTTATAAACAGCGTTTTTTTCTCACCTACTAGATATTAAAGAAAACGTGCAAATTAACGCAATTGTGGTTTCTGTAGGTGAGCTATACGGCCAGTTGAGGATTAGGTTCAAGAAAGAACGCAACTAAATATCGACTGATTACCTAAAATTTGGTAATGAGCTTGTTAATTATAAAAAAAATGACGTAGTTTATTTGGAACATTGTTGGACATAATTGAAAGACACTAAATTGTTCAGTGAAAATTAACGCAATTGCGGTTTGTGTAGGTGAGCTATACGGCCAGGCGAGAATTAGGAAAGAAGGCAACTAAAACTGACTGATTGCCTGAAATTCGCTGATTTACCTTTTAATTAGAAAGAAAACGGCATAGTGTATTTAGAAAGTTGTTGGCCATAATCGAAAGCCAACAAACCAACGCGCGTACACTATTATACGGCGTCCTGATACGGCGTCCTCATAATTTGGGCGCAAAAAATATAGTTCTGATTCTATGTGGAGTCCATCTCCGCGTGGCACAGCCCAACGCCATGAAGCCAAAGCGATAAATAGGCGCATCGCTGTGACAACGCCACTGTAGATTGAGTGAGAAGCGCGGCGGCCGAAAATATTGCGGTAACACGATTCGCGTCTAAATTAGGTTTTTTAGGACGCCGTGAACTACATCACGTGCGTTACATTTCTTTGAAAATGAATGATTTGGTGTTTTCGATGACTACAGATGAGGCACAAACCGTAATTAAGTAACTCTGACGTCTTTTTTAGAAAAATGTCTTGTCGTTAAAAAAATCGCACTGTATAAACACGATTGTAAGGCAGTTTTTACGGCCGGCGACATCATTACGGCACGGAAGAAGACGTTGACCACAGATCATGCACAGCCACTGTTTTTTTTTTTACGAGAAGGAGCAAACATTTGATAATAAATGAAATAGATTGAGCATACACCAAATTCGGCTTGTTCGCTTGATTCAAATCGATATTTGATGTGATTACACATATTTTGTACCCGCACACGTCTACTGTATTTCTTAATGAGTTACAAGTGATAATTAGATTGTTTTTCGTCGTGTAAGGTTATTAGGCGCATTTAAAGATACTCAAAATTGTTCTGAGTACACAAACAACTTCTTAAGCTTCTTGCTGTTTGGGGCCTTTCCTACACGCAGTACCAATAATAAAGCCAAAACTTTATAGACGAGACAATCTCTATCGACTCAACGCCGCAAATACGATGTGAAGCATGTAGTGCGCACGTTGGAAAAAAGATACCGGCGAGCGAACCATAGCGTCGAATGTCCATGCATCAAAATGTCCATGCACCGAAATATCCGCGCACCCAAAAGTCCCACACCGAAAAGTCCCACACCAAAAAGTCTTTGCAGCAAAACGTCCATACACTGAAATATCTGTGCACCGAAAAGTCGCACCGAAATGCCCTACATCAAAACGCTATACACTGAAAAGCGCTAGACCCACCACGGATGGGATCTTCCGTCACCTCCGCCGGTCCACGAACCATAATGATTCAGAACCACTGGTCTATGGAGCGCCATTCCTGAGATACCGAAAGACGCCGCTGGTACTTCCCGTTGTCGCCATGAATTCGCTAAAACAACGAACAATGCCAAATGAACTATTTATATTAAAATTGAAACTTCAGTGACTTCTTTTTTGAACAGAACAAGTTATTTGTCCTCTCACAACAGCAAGAATCATCCTCCAAACCAAAGCTAAAAAAGTCAATCCAACTCGTTGGGAAAAGCAAGCGCCAAGCTTGCTCAAAACACCTCCTTCGTTGGTTCAGTTCCTTGTCACAGGTGTGCCGGCTGGTTTCTGGATAATCTTTTCAAATCCTTCAAGCTTTCATTTCCCCCATCCCAAACTTGCCCCCAAAAAATTAGGCACCCGGCAGAAAAACAAAACAACAAAAAAATCAGAAAATGGCAAGGAGGAAACGAGAGGCGATTTCCTCCTTTCACAGTGGCGACAAGGAAAGTGAGGGTCGGGCTCCTTCTTCTGCTTGCGGGCCGGCCTTTAAATAAGAGCTGCGCGGCAGCAGCAGCCAGGGATGAGTGCGATGACTTTAGCGTGTCGATCGCCCACGCACTACGCCATGTGCCACAAGGCGCTCACAGGCAGATGGCGGGCCTGCTGGCATATGAGGCTGTTGTAAGGTACAACCTCAGCCTCAACACTAGCCCAGAAATTGTACAGGTGGCACCTGAATAAATAAAGGTACAGTGGGCTGGTGCCTGTTCCTTGACACGAAAGTTGCTGCCATATTATGCTTGTCTGTTACCTCAAATCGGCTATTGAAAAAGGCTTCTGCTTCCTTGCATATTGCTGTTTGCTTGTCCCACACAACATCTTGTAGCTTTGGTCAGTACTAAATTGCCTACTATATTTAAAGATTCAGTTGGCCTCAGAAATGGAAACCTTTCAATTCAGGCATTTCCCATCAGGCAGCACAACTCAACAATGTACACATACAGACTGCTAGGCCTATGGCCAGAGGATGCAAGCTGGGGCTAGAGTTGCATGGTGCTTGCAAACTATGTATTGCATGTACTGCTGCAGCTCAGATCTTACATTTTTTGCATAACATGCAGAAAGCGGATGCCATCTATTAGCCACTGCATCAACTAGTCAACAGTCGTATCTTAGTCTCATTTTAAACTTGTATTCAAATGAGGGCTTTCTTTAGTACAAGTATTTTGCTGTGAGGCTGTGGGGATCTCGGGCTGATGGGACACTGCATGCTAGGTCACACGTGAGCGCAGGTGCACAGGCAGAACAATATCGGGGATTCTATGACAGGCTGCTCGGCGATCAAGCCAGTTATTGACTAAATAATGTAAATACATTTAGATAAGTTTCGCCCCTACATATTTATGACCCGAACCAAGCCGCACCACACCTCACCCACTACGCTGCCGTGGATTCGCGGTCCCTCAGCGAGTGAAGCTTCACGCCCGTATTACGAGATTCTGAGATGACAGCGGCTCTTCCGGGACCCCGACGGTATTGGGGGCCACGACTATGAGCAAGAAGTTTCCCGAGTTCTGGTCGTCAGCAACAACTGCGGCTCGCACTCGGATCGAAATGTGGGTCAGTCGCTTTGAAGTCCCACAAAAGATCACTACCGACAAAGAACATAAATTTTAATCGACACTGTTGGGAACTAGTCACTGGATCTCGGAAAGTAGTGCCCATTGCCTTCCCATCTGCTAGCCGGACATAAACAAATACCAGCATACAGACAACAAACCAACATACAGACAACAAAACCTCTCAAGGTGATTGGCTCATCGCTGTCGGTTGCCATGGTGATCGCCATTTTGGACCCTTTCAAAGCTTCGAAGGGGTAGTTAAAACCAATCGCACCAAGATCGCAACGGACCATCATCATTCTGAAAGCGTTCCTCGGCCAATATGAGCTTCTTTGGCACTGTGCATGCAATAATCTTATCGCTCATACTTATTTCCCTAGATCTCTTACAATTATGTTGCTCTTCTTGCGTGTTTCAAGACAGTAAAATTATTTTTAAATGCCCCCAAGCACCGACGGGGCGTGTGATGCCATGCATCTTCGTACCGCCATCACACGGAACGGCAAATAGTAGTTCGATGGGTCTACCCTTTAATGACAAGACAGATGCAGGTAAGCTGCTGATTTGCACCCATATTCACAAACCCAGTCCTGAGAAAATTTCACATGGAATACCACAAAGAAATGACAGTGTGCAATGACGTTGCCTGTGCATACTAGTATCCAACCTATATTGGATCCTAGTCATTCCCTTGTGGCGTCATTTTGAGGAATGACGCCACAAGGGAATGACGTATCTGACAGCGCTCCGCAGAAAGGTGCCAAGATGGCTGTCAAGAAGGACGTCTGTCTGTTGTGCTCTGATCCATTTTATTGGAACCAACAGTATCTTAACTGCTGTGCATGCCTGCGTCGGTATCATTGTAAATGTAATAACGTTCATGGGGACGACTACAACCTTTTTATGGCCGAAGGCGTGAGTACTTACAAATGCCACTTGTGTTCGAAGCGACGGGACCCCGATGAAGTGAAGCTGAATGCCACCGTGACAGACACGCCCCAAAAAGACGCTATGAAGGACGGCGAGGAAGAGGGTTCCAACAACGAATCAACGGTACAGAGCAGCTCCCTCGAAATGCTCGTTTTGTCTTTGACAGTTAAAGTGGACTTGCTTGTAGGCACAGTCAAGATAATGCGCGAGGAAAACGGCATGAAAAGAAGTGAGCTTCAACAAGCCAAATCGCTTTGGACGCAGCTCGTCCGTGATGCTCCCAAGATTACCGATCGTGCAGCGCCTCGTGCCCACAAGAGTTACGCCGGAGCCATGAGTAGTCAGAATACTACCGAAAACAGTCGCCACCTCGAAAACAACGCTGGTCGTGCAAAGGAAAAGACTGCTGGGCGGAACATCGCTCCACCATCTCAGGCATGTGCCTCTGGCTCTGTCCGAGAGCACGCCAGCACTATCGTCGAGGATCCATCCTGTGTGACAGGCTCAGTGACCTACGACGGATTTCAGCTTGTGACGAGAAAGAAGCGACGTCCGCTCGCGAAAGTTGGTGCGTGCACTAATGCCTCACTCTCATCGATTCCGCGGCCACCTGTAAAGCGGGCACTTTTCGTGACGAGGCTGAGCCCGGACACGACGTGCGAGGATGTGAACAGCTTCCTATCTGCAGTGCTCTAAACTGGAATATTTCAGTGTAATAAACTTCGCAGCGAGCACGATTCATACAGTTCTTTTCATGTGAGCACTACTGTTGATTGCCTGATTAAAATTAATGACTCTAGCGTGTGGCCGGAAGGTAGTCTCTTTAGGCCGTTTTGGGGGCCCTCGCGTGACCCAGATTCAGAGCGATCAACAGCTAACGAGAACTCGTGATGAATAACATCCGTGTATACTACCAAAACTCTCGTGGGTTAGGAACCAAATCTGATGTTTTCTTTGAAGGTGTCACGACTTCCGATTTTCATGTAATCTGTATCAGGGAAACTTGGCTCACACAAGCAATCTCTAGCAACGAATATTTTACTGACGAATATTGTGTTTACCGATATGATAGGGATTCAACTGGTTCGCGGGCCACTCTGGGGGAGGGGTACTCACGGCGGTACATAAGTCATTATCATGTTTTCGCAGGTTTGATCTGCAAGAAGGAAATGAATGTGTTTGGGTGCAAATCAGTTTTCCTGGCCAGCCTAACTTAATAATTGGAAATTATTACTTTCCACCGCGTTCTGACACACAATCATTCATAGGCACTTTGAACTACATTTCCGGTGCTGTCGAGTTTTCGACCGATGATGTGATGATCGTTGGTGACTTTAACGTGCCTGGCGTTGATTGGAATTCAAACACGATTAGTGCTGCATCAAGTGAGGCACGTGCTATGGCCGAAGAAACGATGGAGTTCGTGAACTTCAATGGGCTTTATCAGCTTAATACTACAACAAATGGGGCTGGAAATACGCTTGACTTGTGCATGACTAACATATCAGCAATCACTCTCGAGGCTGCTGACCGTCCTCTTGTCTCTATCGATAAGTGGCATCCACCATTCACCCTTTCTATCGTACTTCCTGCTCGGACGTCGCCGAGTAATCAGTCTCTCGGGTATAACGACGCCCGTGGGGATTACCTTGGTCTTTACAATCACCTTCGCAACGTAGACTGGAGCGTTATTTCACACTGTCCCAATATTGATAGCGCAGTTCAAGGTGTAACAAACATCGAAACTGCAGCCAGGAATAATTTCATTCCACGCAGAAGTGGTCGAACTAGCAACGATCCTTTTTGCTTCTCCAGAGAGCTGCGTGATGCGTTGAGTAAAAAAGCGAGGTATCATAAAAGTACAAGAACACCGGCATAAAGAAATGGCAGAGTCTGTTTAAAGAGAATCGTTCAGCGGCCAAAAAGCTGATACGGCGTGGTCAGGAGAACTGGCGAAATTCAGTTGAACGCAAATCAAAACGCGATCCTAATGCTCTGTGGAATTACGCAAGGTACATGAGGACATCTAGTCGACCGAAAACTATTGCATTGCAAGACGACTCTGGATATACACCTGAGCCGTCCGATGTCTGTGATCTTTTTGCTACGTTCATCTCTTCTGTCGGTAACTTGATTACTCCGAGCACTGTTATGACCGATGCTCCTCTTGAAACTACCCCCATCTTGGCAGTTCCGAATCTTACGCTTGAAGATGTGCTTTCCGCAGTAAATGAGCTCGCTCCAAAAAAGTCATGCGGTGAGGACGGAATTCTTGCTTTCATTGTAAATATATGCAGGGATATTTTTGCCCCTGTGTTGCTACATGTTTTTACCATGTCCTTAGAGGCCAATGTATTTAATCAAGGATGGAAGAATGCAGTGGTTGTTCCCATACATAAATCTGGTCGCACTGACTGCGTTAATAACTATAGACCGATTTCTCTTCTTTGCTCTTTTTCTAAGGTATTTGAAAAGGCAATGAATAAGCATATTTATTTTCATTTTAAATCGTCTCTTTGTCTCAACCAACATTATTTTTGTCAAGGGCGTTCAGTGGAAACAAACCTTGTATCATTTTTGGAACACACTCTGCCTAAGGTCACGTCCCGTGGACAAGTTGATGTTATTTATTTCGATTGCTCTAAAGCTTTTGATCTCGTAGATCATAAGTTGTTACTCGCCAAATGTTCAGCGTTGGGCATGACTAGCTCGTTTTGCAGTTGGTTGTCTAGTTATCTTGGCGGAAGGCCTAACAGAGTGCTGTATGAAGGGTGTTTTTCTGTCTCATATGTTTTAAATACTGGAGTGCCTCAAGGGTCCAATCTGGGGCCGTTGTTATTCAATATTTTTGTGAATGATTTGGTTTTCAGTGTGCAGCATTCAAAGGTGCTGCAGTTTGCAGATGATGTTAAGATTTATCGCGAAATTAATTCAACTGCTGACTGTCTAATGATGCAAGACGATGTTCAGGCAGTTCAAAACTGGTGTTTAAAAATAATTTAGTAGTTAACCCCAGTAAGACCAAGGTTGTTTGCTTTACCCGTAAGACAAGCTGCATTGAGTATCCGTATATACCATGTTAGGTTCAGCTCTCGCGAGGTCCGATACTATTCGTGACCTGGGAGTACTGTTTGATTCCCGCCTTTCGTTTACGGAGCATGTTTCGAAGGTTGTGAATGATTCTTATCAGGTCCTAGGCGTTATTTCCTGAATGACGCGGAATTTTAGTACTTACGCTAGCATGATTCATCTATTTCGCGCCCTTGTTTTGTCTAAACTTGAGTTCTGCTCAGTCATATGGAACACCATTGGATCGACTCAATCATGTATTTTAGAAAAAGTGCAGCGTCGTCTCGTGCGTATTGTTTACGATCGATGGGGTGGGAGGCGCACCTATTTTGAGTATGAATACTTACTTAATCTTCTTGACCTGTTACCCTTGCACAAAAGAAGATTAGCGCGAGACATGATTTTTTTGTATAAGATAGTGAACGCTACAATTGATGCACCTTTACTTTTAAGTGCGATTTTTTTCAGTGTTTCCCAAAACCGTACCAGATTTTCATTTCTTTTCTACCGCAGAAAGTTTGTGTCCAGTCCGCAATGACACGCCTTCAGCTCCTTTATAATCGCGATAGAAGCCTAGGCTTCATTTTGGTGATGGGTTCAACATAAAGATTGTACTTACCTGTAGTTGAAGAGCCGCTTGTCTGTGGTCAAATCAGACACGGGGTATGGCCTCATCAGGTAGGGTTTGAGGCCAAAGCCCTCATCCCCTACGATGACGTAGGGCGCCACCTCTCTCGACCGCGGAAGCAGCTCTGCCTGAGGAAGCATGGGCGGCTGCCTCTCCAGCGCCTCTTTGAGTCTGCAGGCACCCCAGATGCCACTGTCATTCATTCGGCCGTTGCGGCCAACATCCACAAAGATGAAGTTCAGCTCCGCATCAGCCAATGAAATTAGCATGATGCTAAAAAGCCTTTGTAGTTGCGGAATTGTGCGCCAGATTGATGAGGTGGCATAAGGGCAAAGTGCTTTCCATCCAATGCCCCCACGCAGTGAGGGAACTGCCAGAGGTCCTGGTACCCCTGAGCGACAGCCTTCCACTCAGCAGGGCTGCTGGGTACCTGCAATAGGTAATTTGTGCTCACGTTCATTACAGCTGCTCGTGTGTTGCACCAGCCTGGGCATAAAGGCCTGCTTGCAAATTCATACTTCAGTGCCATGCGTTCATTACAAAAAAGCATATGCAAAATGCTCTTCAGACAGATAAAAGCACTGAAAATAGACAAGGACAGATGAGGGAAACAACGCAAAGCACACTCTCAACTAAAGTTTACTTGTAAAAAACATGAACTTATACACCAGGGGTAGGCAACCGGCAGCTTGCAATGCAGTTTTATGCAGCCTGCAACTCAAAATCAACCCCCACAAAAAAAAAACTAAACATAAAAACAGTACAGTTTCGTGTTTTTAATTGAAAGAGGTGAACCACTACAGGAGCTTTTATTCTAATTGGGTGTATCATTCTATTATTGTATGATTAAAAAGGAATGGGAGGAAGTCACAAAAGAAATATTTGTCACCTCGAATATAGACCTTTGTCCGGAAGTGCTCTTTTTAGCCTCGACCGCAAGGAGCAAAAGCGAACAATAATCTCAAACCAAGACGCTCACGGCGAGGAGGGGCTGCGTCGGCCTGCGCCGCTGCTTCCCGCCGCGGGCTTCTTCGCTGGTGTGCCGACTGCCGTTTTGCCGACATCGGTCCTGTTTACCACGGTATGTGAGTACGGTGCCCGTAATGTGAGAGCCGTTTGTCCATACGCCACTTTGCCGCTGTTGGTTTCCATCTAACCGAGCCAGAAAACATGTCGCGACGAGTTGACCGCGCCGCGAGTGACGAAGAAAAAGCAAACATGGCGACGGTTTGTACAACTGCTTCGGTGGCTCCGGTGTTGCGTGTCTTCAACGTCCTCGTGAGAAGATTCCCCTGCCCTTCGAAGTTATTGCAAGCACCACGAGTGGCACGAAGGATGTGGAATCATCGTCTCAACTACAAATAAGCAGGTCTTCACGAGCAACGACGATGCCGAGCAGGCGCTCGGCACCGTTCTGTCGTCAGATGTTCTACAACGCCGAGGTATTTTCATTTATCATTTGGAATGGCTTCAAGAGTGGGAAATTAATCTATTTCGTGGATTGTTAACGCCGAGGCGAGTGCCCTCTGTTGCAGTGCCGTTGTCGCGTAAGGTGCAGAGAAAACCGGGTGGCGATGGCGGCGGTGCTTTTTGATCGCTTTGATCTTGTGCCGTCGGGTTCATGGAGCCGGAGTAAACGTAGGTACGTGCGTCTGCTGGATCGGTGTTTTGGACTGCCTCAAAACTCTTTCTCACACGCATTTTCCTTGTGAAGCTTAGTAGCTCATTACACCTCGTCGTCGACTGCGCTCATTTGACTACGACGCACGAGCCTGCGTGATGTGAATTTCACTGCCTAAGATCTTAGGTGTGCTGTAACGAGGGCTAATAAAATAATCACCGCGAACTCTTGAACAAACGAGTCGAAGTTTCGTCTGTTATCATAACTGATCGCCTGTCACAATATTAATCGGTAGCGTTCCTAGACTCCGCCCCCATCAGGCACCCTACTTCGGGGCCCGATAGTAAGTGTCTCCTGGTACCTCGTAGAATTCCAGCTCCCACTTTAAGTAAGTACCATCCTTTAGAACTGGCAATTAATAGTTTCGAACCCAGACGCTCGCAGCGTGTGTGTGTGTGCGTTTGTGTGTGTGGGGGGGGGGCAATAGACCGCGACCTTTCCTAGTACTAGCAGTACTAGCACGTTGGCGGCGTCGGTCTTGTTTACCGTCGTGTAATATATCAGAGCAATTCGTCCGGACGGCACTGTGCCGTTGTTGGTTGCACGAACAACCAGAGGAAACGCAGGGTTCTTTTTGACACCCACTGCCCGTCACACAATTGCCTAACAAGCGAGTGCGGATGCGACGTCTACGGCTTCCACAAGTTTCCGTCCCATGCAGCTTCTCGGCAAGAATGGACAGCCGCACTCAGAAGAAAAAACTTCACTCCGAGCAAGAACTCAAGAGTGAGTGTCAGTGTAGCAACAATTGTTTTTCTATGCGTACGTTTGGCGTGCGTAGTGGATAGAACAGAGGTGGTCACTTCTCCGTGATCAGTCGGCAGGTCGTTTACGTCGTGTACGTACGCTAGCTACGAATGGCACCTTTGTTTCGGTTTCGGTATCTATGAAACGCGGATGTCAAGGGTCAGCAGACAACAAGGTTACTAAAACACTCAGTTGGGAAACTCGCCGTCTAAACCTGGGCCGCTGGCGTCCACCGAGACCGAGGTAATTACGACAACAGCGCCACTCTTTATCATTTGTCTGTACTGTGGTCACCTTGAGCTTTTAGAAAGCATGTTTTTTGCGTAAAAACAAACGGACAAGTCTTTTTTTGTATGAAATTTATTGGAGTTTAGTACAAAATGAAGGGCGCGTGATGTTTTTAAAATTTTTAGTTTGCAAGGTTTTGCGGCAAATTAATATTGTTTTTATACAACCATGCCTCAGCGGTGCTTTCAAGTAGCGGGTCTCGACCTAGGTGCATTTTAACTTCGGTAATAAGACGCGGCGCGTCCTCTGGGGAGACGGGGCTGGCACCACTGTAACCTCTTCCACTGTATCTGTTTCGGCGCCAAATATGGCCGATTTAAGCCAAAATAGAAGTAACGTGCGGTTCCTCGTGTGGCCGCTGCGGGAGAAATGGCGGCGTTGTGTTCGCCATTAGCTCGATGCTCGAGGACAGATCGGGGCCACTTTTTGAGAGCAGTCTCTATGGCAGTTTCCCAACGGAGTGGTTTAATAACGTTGGCAGACACCGAGAACATCTAAGACAAGAAAAGTTTTCCCTTGTTTTCTTGATCGAGATGGGTTCTCGAATGTTCACGACATCTTACCTGTTGAAGAAAGGGCCGCGGAGGCTTGTGGTGAAGACATCTTTCACGATGTGTCGATGCATTCGGGCAGCCTGCCGCATCCAGCTCCCCAAAACAACGCCGCCAACGCAGCCCCCCCCCCCTCCTCTCTGCTAGTTCTTTCCGCGTGGTGGCGCGAGCGGAGATGAAAATGGCGGCGCCCTGGAATTGGCGTGGACACTGGTCTATAGTTTGAACATAACTCCCCCTCAGATTTCAGCTCAACAATTGACTCCGTAAGTGTGACGTCATGGGTCCAAACAAACCGTTGCTAGGGTCGTTGTTATGGACGAATACATGTGGCTCGGTTTCGCTACGAAAACCCGACCGTCAAAAATCAAGAGTAGGATTTAAACTTCTAAAAATCACAGATATAGAAAGCTTGAATGTCATGTATGTTTCGACAGAGGTGTGCCGGTAATCGCTCGTTTCTGAAATATTTACGACTGCAACTTCCGGTCCTCAAGATGCCTGCAGCAGACGACGAATGCAAGAAGTATGCCGTCTGCCGCACGCCGGCCGGCCAAGCTGGGGCCGTCGTTTGAATCGTGTGTATAAAGACGATATTCCGACATCGCATTTGTTTGAAATATAATGAGTTTCAGACACTTATAAGATTTCATAGTGGGGTGCGATGCAAAATATGGTTTATCGAAAGTCCGAACGTCGATCGAGATGATTGTCTGCTAAAAGATCGCATTGCACCCGCGAGAAAAGCACTTCAGGCGAACGGTTGAGATCCCAAATTTTGTTCGAGGACTCGCGCTATGCGAGAGTGCTTTGTATACCTGGTTGTAACCACCGCGTGGAGTAGAGATTCTTGCAGTTTCTTCAGATTTCCGCAAGACCCCAAAGCGCGAAAGAACTGGATAAAAAACATGAGGTGAGTTTATTACAGATTGTACTCGCATCGCGGGTTCGATGAAGATCTTCACCAAAAGAGCACATCCACGGAATTTGAGGCATACCAAGGGGGGGAGAAAGCTAAATACTGCGAAATCGCGATAGACATGCAATTTTTTAATAACCTGACAACCACAATAATAATAATAACAAACGACTTACCTTGACGCCGCACGATTCGTTTCTGATGCTGGCCTGCACTACGCCGGTAATGCACTTCAGGTCTTCGTCGTAACTGATCTGCATGACGTGGTTTGATTTTACTGCATTTTCACCCCTCGTAACTAAGCTAAGTTGTTCACAGAAAAAAAACGCACATTGCGGAGGTTTTTACGGCCATGGCGATGCACTTGTTTTTGTCGCTCCTCTACCGACGCAATTCAATGAAGACGCCCGCTGCAACAGAGGCCAGCAAATCTATCGTGTCGTCTGCTACCAAAGCAAAGCGGAGTGTACGACTTCAGAAATGGCTTTCATCGTTGCGATACGACACTGAGACGACAAGAACATCATCATAATTAGATATCAAGAAGTTAGGTTGCTTACAAAAAAAATGTTTACTTACTTGTAAGCAAAAATTTAGCCTCATGTGGAGTCTTCATGCATTAGTCCATAGCAACGTCCCTAGCAACGGTTTGTTTAGACCCAGACGCCATGTTGTGACGTCATCACTTACGGGGTTAATTGCGACTACCACTGGTTACGTATGTTTTCTGGTCGTCAGACTGGTGGTGACTTTGGACTAAGGCTTGCTTTATACACGAACTCAACTCTGTTACGTCACGCCGCGGTGGTGGTGCCTTGGGCGCACTTCTGGTCTGGGGCGGTGGGCAGAAGTCACCGTGCAAGACATGCATTCCTGTTTTCTTTGGAAGAAACCAGACAAAAAATCTGCCTTTTTGTCAGAACGTCGCGACAAGGGCTGCACCTAAAGAGTCTCGAAACCTTTGAAGATCAGTTTTCATGTGTTTCTGCCCCTCCGTTCGTCCGAGAACGTGGATAGTAGCCGTGAAGAGGGCAAACCAAACACTGTTGAACTACGATTGCTTGTGGGAGTAACAGTTTGGGTTGAATTCACAGATACATATGGTCGCCAGATGTATTTGTTTTGTTCCAACATGAACGAGGGAAAACCGCCAAATTGTCCGGACCACCCGCGAGTTCAGTGCGTCTTCAAATTCAAACGGCCGCCTGATCGTTCGAACTGTCGTCTGCTTTTTGTCGTCTGCTCGTTCAAACAAAAGTGGCCCGTAAACCAAACTTCGACCCAGTGATTGCAATAAAAAATAATCGCAGGCTTCAAAAGACTTTTAAGTACGCTCGGTGTAAACAGTAGATACAAAATGTTGATCATTGGTACTAGTGGCCATCACCGACTTGCTACGCCTGATTCACTCTGTCTGTTCCCGCTTCCAATTTTCATTAACGATGTCGATCATCGCCGCTACTATCTACACTTTTGCAGTAAGAGTGACGTTGCGACCGAAAATAGCTAGAAGAATCTCATCATGGTTTTAGCGTCCATTCTGCGGCTTTCACGTGAATGAATCGCCGCACATCAAATTATTTACGCAAAGTTTAGCGGCGTAACGAGCCTTGATAATTTCACCCAGGCGACTAAAGTGGAAAACCATTACCATGAGGACGTCGAATTTACAATTTCAACTCGAAAAGGAGTATGCATTCTAATGATCTGTTGACGCGGGATGCGGTGCTTCAAACTGTCGTCTGCTCTTTCAAACTTGTCTGCTTTTTGTCGTCTGCTGGTTCAAACGACAGCGGCCCGTAAACCAAACGTTGACCCGATAATAGACACTTTGCAAAATGTACAGCGCCACGACGGCAGGAAATTTCGGGAACCCCTCGGTACAGATCACGCGCTTTCTCGCAGCACCTCCGCGACTGCGCGCGCGTCCCGGCAGCTACCGCCAGCAGCCGTTGCAGCCATCCGCCGAGTCGATCGTACGTCGTTGGCAGCGTACCGTATCTGTGGCAGCGTAAAGGCATCGCGACAGGTGAACTTATTTGAATATGATATTCGTCGGAACTTACCTTCACGTATTGAAGTGTCACCGAGTCTCACTTATTTTGCACCGCAACCGTGGCAGTTTTCGACCAGGTTCGACAAAGCGTTGGTGCAGCAGACGACAGAGCCGGTACAAAGGAGAGGGATGAGAAAAAAGTTGTTGCCGTGGTAACCTGCGCCT
This sequence comes from Ixodes ricinus, assembly GCA_037355805.1. Taxonomy (NCBI): domain Eukaryota; kingdom Metazoa; phylum Arthropoda; class Arachnida; order Ixodida; family Ixodidae; genus Ixodes; species Ixodes ricinus. The sequence goes on from JAZHYW010022417.1 coordinate 22,399, forward strand.
GCTCGCGTACCGAGGACTCTCATTATTCTTCCCACGGTGCGCGCGGGCTTTTGGGATTTTTGCAAAGGGTCTATTGCGATAAGAGGCAAGCGCAGGCCTCGAAACACTTTTAAGTTTGAAGGTTGGTTGGGTTAAGTAGGCTCAGTGTAAACAGTAGATACAAGGAGATGTTGATCGTTGTTACCAGTGGCCATCACTGATTTGTAATGCCCGATTCTACTTGCGATTTTCACTATCGACGTCCACCATCTCAGCTACGGTCCACGCTTTGGCAGCCCGAGTGATGTTGCGATTGAGAATAGCGAGCGGAATCTCATCGTGGGGGTCAGGCTTTAGCGCCCATTCTGCGCCGTCCCCGTGAAATGAATCGCCGCACGTCCCATTCACGCGAAGTTTTGCAGGGTATCGAGCTTCGTTAATTATACCGAAGCCTCTCAAGTGGTCAAACATTGTTAGGAGGACGTAGAATCAATAATTCCAACGCTAAACAGAGCACAAGGGCTCACACCAACCCCGACATCATCACATTTCAATGGTTCGTGTATGGGTGACGGCAAGCTTCTTGCCCACCCTCCATCGCGCATGCGCGGCACCGGTGGTGTTCGCTAGGGGCGCTCCTGTTTGTTTGTAAACATGAGTTGGTCTATAGGACAGCATTTACAGCAGTGCAGGTGCTCAAGTCTACATTGCATTGCGTGCAGAGTGGGCATGTACAAATTAGCACACCATGGCTTGATATTAGCATGCGCATGTGAGTGTTCAGCTGAGCTTAATCATATTTCCACACAGATCAATCTTTGAATGCTTCACATGAAGATAAGTTAAATTGGCACACTAAAAATATCTACAGTATTAAAAATGATAAAATGCAATTTTGAATAAAATCACCTTTAGATAAAAGTGTCGAGCATGACCTGTTAAAGTTTTGCATAGATTCAAGAAGTCGTCCTTCAGGGCGCTGTAATTGCCGGGCAGACCTCTCGCCACAATCGTCGAGACGGTGTCATGCGCCCTGCGAAACTGGAATTGTAGAGACATCTGGCTGTCCCCTGAAAATAGACAGAAGATATAATGAACAGATTAATGATATACGTCTATAAATGTGACGGCCTTCATTTATGTGGACTGGAAAAAACTGGTAGCTCCTCAGGTGAAATCAACGACCTTCGCACCAACCAAGGTACAGGAGGAGTCCCTGCATGTACCCCAGGGCGACTGCTTATGGGCCGAAACTTGGCCTTTGCTCGGCAGTTTAGGGCATTGAAAGGCCAGAAGCAGCCAAAGTAGAGCCAAACCTGACCTCCCTTGGCAACAATCTGGGTATTTTGGGCCCTAATTCGCAAACAAGTGCCAAACTTAGGCTTCACTGCCTGGTAGTTCGGCTTAATCCGGCATGATTTGGAGCCTAAATCGCCTAACAAATGCCAAGTTAGGCTTACTGCCCAGTAGTTCACAGATATTTGGCATTTTAACAAACGCCGTTGAACATGCCAAAGTTAGGCTTCACTTTTTGATAGTTCGGCTGTCATCCGGCACCTTGGCCAAAATCGCCACAGATGTGCCAAGTTAGGCTTACTACCTTGTAGTTCGGCTGAGATCTGCGTCTTTGGGCCCAAGTCGCCAAACAAGTGCCAAAGTTAGGCTTCGCTTCCCGATAGTTCGGCTGTCCTCCTGGCAGCTACGGGCCAAAGTCGCCAAACAAGTGCCAAAGTTAGGCTTCGCTTCACGATAGTTCGGCTGTGATCTGGACCGAGGCCAAAGTTGCCAAACAAGTGCCAGAACTAGGCTTACTGCCTTGGAGTTCGGCTGATGAGGTATTTGATGTACGCGGGTGGTCTTCATCTTGAGTAAAGAAGAAATCGCTTATCTGGCTGGCCTCTTTATCTTATTTTGGGTGTCTCTTGATTTCTCCAGTCCAAAGGTTGGCTGAACGTTTTGACGCGGCTGGACCAGGCTTTGCAAACGCAAATTGTGCGGGGATGTTGTACTCTCGCGTAGGTACACACGCCAACATCGGGACGTGCCGTGAGACTGGCTCGACATTATGGCGCGTTCACACCAACGATCCGATCTAGTCGCGCGATAACTTTCGTTGCAAAAGCGACCAGCGCGGGCGAAAATCGACGCGATTTGAGCAGTCGCTTGCTGACCCGACTTTTTGCGATGCGATCATTCTGCCCGATACAGTACAAAGCGACTGAAATATGTGCTTGCCAGCTGTTTATTTTTATTTCGTTTATTTCTCTACGTTGCTCTGAACTCGCTTTGGCTGGCGATTTCAAACAACGTACGCTTCGCAGAAATGCAAGGTTAAAAGGAAAAGTTCATGTTTTGGTTGTCATTTTGGTTCCAGACGCAAAAGCTCAAGAATGCAACAAAAAACATCCGCCCGTCTGAAGTTTCACGTGGCTGTGCACAAGAGGTGACATAATTTGATTTTTAATGCACTATACTCTGTTTCATACTTAGCGTACAACGCTGTGAAAGCTACTGGCGCGAGCGTGGGGCTTGATCTCGTTGATCATTTGCACGGGTTCTCGCGCAAACAAAACCATAGATGAAGCCACGCGCTCGCGCCAGTAGCTTTGACAGCGTTACACGCTAAGTACGAAACAGAGTAGACCCCATAGAGCGACAAACAAAAATAGCTGACACCGAAACGTCTCATGCACGTGAAGCATGCAAGGGATGCTATTTTTGTCAGGCTTTCGTTCGCTCGTGCTTCTTTCACGATCACCGAAAGCCTGCAAGCCAGCCAGAGGTACCATCGTGTGTACGCTAGTGTGCTTGAAGTTTTTCGATGTCGTTTGTTTGTTTTTCGCTCCGTTCTCCATTATTTATACTCCGTTCACCATTAAGCTGAGATTAGCTTAAGGGCTGAAAGCTCGCGCCTTCAGCGCAAGCTTTCTGCCCTTACTTACACAAGTGCGAACGGCCAGGCACGCGCAACCAAAGCACTGCGGAAGCCATGAGCTCGCGCTGGAGGTGGAGCTTCTAGTCTCAGCTTAAGGTGCAACCCCAGCGTGCATGACGTTTTGGTGCTTTTTTGATGGCTTATAACTTTCTTTCTATGTATCTTACAATTATAAAGTAAATGTCAAAACAAAGAGCTGCTTTTCAACAATACTTTAATGTCTCGATATTATGGTTATTTTTAGTTGTTAGTTATTTATTCAGCTTTTAATAGACCACAGTCTGTAATATTGAAAAAATTATTTCTCGAGTTGTAGCGTCCCATCGCCCACTATATTTTACGTGAGCGTTCGGTTGGATGTAACAAATTAAAAAATAAGCAACAAACTGTACACATAATGTATATTTTAAAATAAAAAATAAAGTTTAAAATGGTAATATTTTATGGCGCTATAAAAACGGAATCACGTCAACTAATCAAAATAACGAGACATTAAAGTATGAAGCATCCTTCGATATTACATTTTCCAGAACTTCCAGATTGATATATTACACGTTAAGAATGTTATAAGACCTCAAACTTTTCCCATTCAGTTACGGCGAGTTGTAGTTTCTTAAGATAAAATACAGATGGCGACACGTGTTCAAGAACAGCTTGATGTGCATTTTCCGTCGTGTGCCGCTTGGAACGCCACGTGAAAGACATAAAAAGCGCCAGATGTCATGGCTGTCAGATGCCTGGATGCCCGCAGTGAGCGAGCCAGAGATGTCAGAACAACAAGCGCGAGGCTGCGGGTGCACCACAGCTACCTTTGCGCGCGTTCTACTGTGCCTCGGTACACATGCCCACCGCGATCCAAACGAAATGGGCGCCATGAAATGCATTCTGCCATTTCAGATTCCGCCACGTATGCGAGAACATTTTAGTGTTTTTATCACTTGCAAAAATCATTTTAGCAATCAAAGTATGCTTGTCGGAATGGTTTGACTATATTTTGTTTCAGAAACCACCTCGGTGGCTCTGAAGTGGCAATGATATTAAAACAAAACACAAAACATTAAATCGTCTTAGTGTCTCTGAGCCAACGCGCTGGCTCATGAATCCATATTTGTCGGGTTTAAATATCGGCCGGAGGCCAATCAGATTTCGGTTGCACGTCAAATGATCTCCAGTTAGTCAAAACAAACCAACAAGTTTTTGTTTTGTTTTTTATTTGGGCGTGTTAAAGGAGCTGTGCAACGATATTCAAGTTGGAATGTTTTTCACTTTACACGAGCTGACTGGCACTGGTGGGACTCAAGGATACTCGCACGCAACGCCACTGGCCAAGAAACTCCTTTGTTGCGGTGTAATTTCAAGGACAAAAACGATCATTTTCATTCAATCTCTCTTTTGCAAAATTTGATGACGTAACGTGGGGATCGCAGTACACCCCAGTGACGATATTTGAATGCGGTTCATAGATTGGACCCGAGCATTGCGTGGGCGCTCGATTTGGGCTCGTGATAATTACTAGCTCGATAAGCATTCGGGTAGTGGCCCGTGTCCAATCGCTTCAACGACGACAATAGCCGAGCCATAACAATGTCTGGAACTCAGCGCGTGTCCTGTGCTTTGCCAACCCCAGCGCGTGGCTATGATCAACATTGGCGGCATATAATCCATTCCAGGTCACGTGGCCGCTTGTTCTGGCTGCGAGTTGAGGGGGTGAACGCTGCTCGTTTTTCTTTAATTTGTTTCTTGGACTTCTATTGCGTGGGGTGAAAAACGAACGCGAGTTTCATAGGTCATCAACGTCAGGGGTCTGTTCTAAGCGGTATTTGCGCAAAGTACAAAAATTGTTGCATCGCCCCTTTAAGTGATTTTTGTTGGTTTGACTTGTGAAAACCTAAGATCTGAATATTTGCTTTGTTTCACCTTAGTTCTGAGCGCAGCCAACGCTACGGGCTGATGGAGCCTCTGAAGCAGCGCCAAGAGTGCGAGGTTAAGCTGTTCATTCTCTTCTGTGCCTATGCGGTCGGGCTAAACTAGAGGCACTAAATAAGCTACGCTTCATACACATCTTGGTGTTTACAATGATGGTTGTCAGTTATCTGAAGCTTTATCTGAAATCGCAGGAAACGCTTTTTCGTCCTCCACAAATGTTTAAACAGTTCGCGACAAGGCAAAGCAATATTACGTGAGCTTCCTGACACCGCACTTTTAAATCATGACGATCGGCAGTTGAATTTGATTTGTTACATACTACCAAGATGGCGGCGCCCACAGCAATATCGGGGAGAAAAGTGCCGATACTCTAAGCTTGGCTCATTTAGCTCACAGGCTAAACCAAGTGCGGTGGGGGATCGTTGGCAGAGTGTGAGCTGGCACCGCAGATCAGAGCACGTGGAGAAAGGCTGGAGCGCGAGCTCCGTTCAAAGCACGGAGCTCACGCTGTAGAACCTGTAGGGACGAAATCCCCTCGATGTGTTTGCGTCGGTCTTTCAAGTAACCTCAAATGTGCCAGTGCATGAGGCCCGTCTCTCGAGCGGCCCTTGGAGGCAAATGGCGGCCCAGCACTAAAATGACTGACCCTTGAAAACGAATGGCGGCGGAGCACCCGCTCGTGGCACGTGTATTGCGCGTTTCCACAACAACGGTTGGCGGTACTTGTAAAAAACGCCTTTATCAAGGGGCTTTATCAAGGATCCTGGGTTCGGTCGCCCATCTGCATCCTACCGTCGTGCGATCGTGTACCACCTTTTCGGGTGGTCACCGACCACCACTCGCTGTGTTGGTTAGCGAGCCTGAAGGACCCATCGGGACGCCTCGCTCGGTGGAGCCTACGACTGCAAGGGTACGACGTGACCGTGGTCTACAGGTCAGGCCAAAAACACAGCGACGCCGACTGCCTGTCCAGAGCCCCCGTCGAGTCAGCTACCGGCTGTGCCAAAGACGACGACGACGACGATCACTTTCTTGGGGCAGTGAGCGTTCACGGTATGGCAGCGCTCCAGCAGGACGATCCTGAACTGCGCGCATTGATCGACCATTTGGAGGGACGAGGAGGTACGGTTCCCCGAGCCTTCTCACGCGACCTGCCAAGATTCGCCGTCCGGAGGGGTATCCTCTATAAAGAGAACTTCGGGGACAACAACTCGACGTGGCTCCTGGTGATTCCTGCTAGTCTTCGAGAAGAGATCTTCCAAGCCTGCCACGACGACCCGAACATCTGGTCACCTTGGCTACAGTAGAACTCTTGCACGGATCCGAGAAAAATACTACTGGCCCAAGCTCCCGAAGACTGTCCACCTCTACGTCCGTTCGTGCCACGAATGTCAACGACGCAAGACACCACTCGACGAAGCCGGCAGGTCTCCTGCAACCGATCGCGCCCCCGACTGCACCATTCCAGCAGATTGGAATGGATCTTCTCGGACCTTTCCCGCCGTCGACGCAGGGAAACCGTTGGATAATCGTGGCAACTGACTATCTCACCAGGTACGCCGAGACAAAAGCACTCCCCTCGGGGACCGCCGTGGAAGTAGCCAAGTTCTTCGTGGAGTCTATCGTCCTCCGACACGGCGCTCCCCAAGTCCTGATTACGGACCGAGGATCCTCGTTCATGGCGCAACTGACACAAGAGATACTCCGCCTGAGCCACACCGACCACCGCCGGACCACGGCATACCACCCGCAGACCAACGGGCTGACGGAGCGACTAAACAAGACCATCGCCGACATGATTTCGATATACGTGGACGTGAAACACAAGACGTGGGATGAAGTGTTGTCCTACGTCACGTTCGCGTACAATACGGCGATTCAAGAAACTACCGGCATTACACCTTTTCAGCTGGTGCACGGCAGAAAGATGACGACGATGCTCGACGCCATGCTGCCCCACGACCCGACGGACGACAGCACCGACGACGCCCAGCTGGTCACCCAACGAGCAGAAGAAGTACGCCAGCTAGCCCGTCTTCGAATAAAGGACCAGCAACGTGTGGACGCTGGCCGGTACAACCTTCGTCGCCGCGACGTGGAGTTCCAGCCCGGAGACAGGGTGTGGGTGTGGACGCCCATTCGCCGCCGCGGACTCAGCGAAAAACTGTTAAAACGCTACTTCGGACCCTACAAGGTCATCCGCCGCCTTGGGGACTTGAACTACGAGGTGCTCCCTGACGGAACCCGACCATCAGGACGCCGCCAGCCACGACCCGAAGTCGTCCACGTCGTTCGACTCAAGCCGTTCTACGCACGATAGGATTGCGATACTGCATGTTTATTTCGTTTCACCGTAAATTTTTTAGCCATTTCTGTTTTCCTTTCACGTTGCATCGGGACGATGCACTTTTAAAAGGGGGATAATGCCGCCCGCAGAGCCGAGAAAGCAACGCTCGGTCACGGTCTTCTAGAAGATTCTCATTCATTCTCGCACTAGTTGTAACTTTCCCTTTGCTTTGTTGTTCTCGAAAGTGCCAGTTCATCCTCGCCCCGAGCGCGCGACGCTCGAACTTTCTTTGCCGAACTTTCGAGATAACGACGCACTCTAGATAAGCAGCTGCCCGCGACCTTGTCGAGTCAGTCTCGCTCGTGCTCTCTGTTGTCGCCGCCGAATCGCCGCCTGCTTTTCTGCTACCTCGACGCTCTTTCGTTCTTTTACTTATTTTTGGTTGGCACAAGTTCGCCTATTAAACCGTTATTTTTGAGTTCACTGCTCGTCTTCGTGTCCCCTCCGTTCATGACAATGTGTAGTGTGAAGCTGCCGACTCATTGCAGTTTGGCTCGGCATCTGGATGCGCGGGTATGCTTGGTGACAATACTTGGACAACTCGGATACCGCTTGCCCGCCGGAACTTCCCGATGCACTCAACACTGGACACTGTGCTTGTGCGTGCTGTGTGTGCGTGTTCCGTGCGCCGTGTTTAATGACGACGCGACGACGCCTAGACGACCGTGTGCGCCGCCGGAATTACCGCTGCGCTCAGCACTGGACTCTACAAAAGTCTTTCGCGCGATGCCCTTAGCCGGTACAAGCGAGAGATCGTCGCGATTTCAGACCCAGTCCGCCTGGGTCTGAAATCGCGACGATCTCTCGCTTGTAACGGCTAAGGGCATCGCGCGAAATTCTTTTGTTGAGTCCAGCGGTGAGCGCAGCGGGAATTCCGGCGGCCACCGCCTGGGTTTAAAATTGGGGCTGGAAATGCGCGGTTCCAGGCTGGATACAAACTGGTGCCCCAATTTTTGGGTCTAGGCGGAACCGGCATTTTTCATTCCGGCCTGAATCTGACATTTTCGTACGGGTCCAGCTCCAAGCACACCATGTCGCAACCAACGTCAGGGCCGACATTTGGAACACTTGCTGCTTTCGACGCAAGCGTCGAATCATGGACCAATTACGCCGAAAGGCTCGAAGCATTCTTCGAAGCAAACGCCATCGTGGACAGTAAGAGGAAACGTTTAATTTTAATCACGTTGGTAAGACCCGAAACTTACGCGCGTCTGCGAAGCCTCTTGGCGCCTAAAAACCCCATGGACGAGGCCTACGAGGAAATTCTCAAGGTCTTGGCACAGCACCTTAACCCGGAGCCCTCGGAGATCTACCAGACCTACCGTTTTCAAACACGGGTTCAAGGGCCGAACGAAAAGGTGGCAGACTATGTCGCCGAGCTCCGGAAGATCGCAGACGACTGCAACTTCGGCGCTGCGCTCGAGCGGAACCTCCGCGATCGCTTCGTCATCGGACTGCGCGACAAAACTGTGAAGAAAGTGCTACTGGCTAAGCCGAAGACCTTGGACCTGAATGAGGCGCTCGGAATCGCAAGAGCTGCGGAGGTGGCAACGGAAAACGTCACCCAGCTGCCTAACACGGCCCAACCTTTGCCGCAAACGACTGAAGTCAGCGTTATGCAGGCCACGGAAAGGAAAGGACGCTTTCAAAAGAAAACCCAGCAGAAGTCTCAGAAGAGCTCAGCACAACCTTGCATTCGTTGCGGTGACAGCACACACACTCCACCCAACTGTCCTCACAGATCGACAACATGTTTCAAGTGCAAGAAACAAGGACACCTGGCAAGTGCTTGCCTGGCCTACCAGCGGAAACCAGGACGACCCCAACAGTTTCACGCACACACCTTGTCGACGGGTGAAGACTATGCGGAACCAAACGATCCGTCGCAGCACCTGTACTCGGTGAATACGGCACCGTCAGCGGTTCAACCGATTGTCAAGCCTCTCCAGCATACATAGGTAAATTACTTCCAAAATGCAATTTAATTACAATTACTTTGCTTCAAAAGTTGTTTAACTACAATTACTACTATGTGGAAAGTAATTAATTACAATCACAAATTACTTTAAAAAAGTAATGAAATTACTTTACAATTACTTATTTCTGAGAGCGACCCAACTTGGGCCATATTGTCACGAATGACAAGTGATGAGGCGGCGTATGACTGAGTAAACTGAACGTTTAATGGGGCGAACTTGTGCCCAAAAATAAAAGGGAAAAGAAAGATAACAAGAGAGCGTCGCGGGCGTCGAAGGCGGCGAAGCAGCAAGATCGAACGCTGGGGCGAAAACTGACTGCGGCTCGCCACGCGGAGCCCCTTATGTACACGCGTGGGCTTCTGGAATAATCGGCGTGGAAGGTTCGACGCGTAGAACATTCGGGCCTAGAATAAACAACAATGTTCTCGAATTCACCAGAACATAAACTGAAAGCATAAATAAAATCCGCGGAACTCCCAGGAATCGAACCCTGGGCCTCCGCACGAAAGTCAAGCGCGGTAACCACTCGGCCACGCACGCACTTGCTCGCTGACGCGCGTGGCATTACTCCCTTCAAAAAGGCATCGTCTCGATGCCACGCGAAAGGCAACAAAACAGAGCAGGACAACCAAAAGAATGGGAAAATACGGAGGCTGGCAAAACACAATCCTATCAAGTGTTGCACGAGATCACGGTTCACAGTCTTATGGCGCGTAGTACGGCTTGAGGCGCACGACGTGGACGACTTCGGGTCGTGGAGGGCGGCGTGAACTACTGGCCAAGGCTACCGAAGACCGTTCACCTCTACACTCGATCATGCCATGAGTGTCAGCGACGCAAGAAACCGCCGACGAAGCCATCAGGACATCTGCATCCGATTGCTCCCCCGTCTACGCCGTTCCAGCAGATTGGAATGGATTTACTTGGCCCTTTCCCGCCGTCAACGTCGGGAAACCGCTGGATATTCGTCGCCACAAATTATCTCGCACGGTACGCCGAGACGAAAGCCCTTCCATCAGCCACGGCTGTGGATGTCGCCAAGTTTTTCATCGAGTCCATTGTCCTCCGGCACGGCGCCCCCGAAGTCCTCATTACCGACCGTGGATCATCGTTCATGGCCCAGCTGACGCAAGAGATCCTTCGTCTCAGTGGCACCGGCCACCGTCGAACCACTGCGTACCATCCGCAGACAAATGGACTAACAGAACGGCTGAACAAAACCATCGCCGACATGATCTCAATGTATGTCGACGTAGAGCACAAGACTTGGGACGAGGTGTTACCCTACGTCACATTTGCTTACAACACGGCGGTGCAAGAGACCACAGGAGTAACACCGTTTCAGCTGGTGCATGGCAGGAAAGTGTCGACCATGCTCGACGCAATGCTACCCCACGAGCCAGCTGACGATGGGATACCCGACGCCCAGGTGGTTGCTCAACGAGCCGAAGAAGTTCGCCAGCTCGCCCGGACTCGAATCCAAGATCAACAACGTGTCGACGCTACCCGGTACAACCTTCGCCGGATCGACGTTCGTTTCAAGCCCGGAGACCGTGTGTGGGTTTGGACCCCAATACGACGACGCGGTCTAAGCAGAGAAACTCCTGAAGCGCTACTTCGGACCCTACAAAGTGCTTCGCCGACTCGGCGATCTGAACTACGAGGTGATGCCCGACGGAACACGCACTTCATCACGCATCTGCACCCGACAACTACAGATCTCCCAAAGTATCAAGTACGTCTTAGGCCACATCACCGAAAAAGGTCACTGGTTACTACAAAGCAAAAAGAAAAACGGAACATAATATCTTTATCCTTTGGATGCGAAGAAAATCAATATTTACAAAAACGAGAAACGATCTACCCAGAAACCATATTGTTCGATAAAACGGCGTTCTACGAAACGACTTCGATGAAATTGAAGGAAGAAGGAGCGTTGATCAGACAGCACGGCAGAACAGCGAGCTCCAATAATTTTACCCAAACTCTATATATAATCGCCGCGAGCAAAGGCCATACGAAAAGAAATTAGCACAAGGACACCAGGCACGACAAGTGAGTAAAGGCACCACCAAGCCCGGTGTCAAAGGACACCGGACCTTTACTCATCTCCCATGGCCGAACGGAGACAAGCCTAACACCCGGCGTAAGAACAAGGAATCGACTACCGCCCTGCGGCATGTTGGCTACTCCCGCCCCGACACCTCCAACAAGCATGGACACAGAAGAAATCGCCACAGGACAAGACTGGAAAGTCGTAGGTGCGCCAAACCAACGACTCGAAGAACATATAACTGTGATAATCAAACTCACAGACGGCACAGACCTCAGTAAATTACCACCTGATGCTATAGGACGAAGCCTTGCTACAAGCGGCGGCACTCACCACGGCAGAAAAAAGGGACACCTACGTAAAAGTGAGAGCCATTCCGAACCTCATTGCGATAGACACGTACCGCACGACCGCAGCAGAGAAATTCCTCCACCTACGCCAAATACTAGTCCTCAACAAACAACACCCCATTCTCGCCTATAAAACCAGTGGAAATAACACAGTCAAAGGTGTTATACACGGCATCCAAATGTCCGTCCCAGACGAAGAAATTCAACACGAACTTGAGATCCAAGGAACCAAGGTCATAGAAGCTCGGAGAATAGGCTCATCCCACTCCGTACTTATCGTCATGGAGGGAACCCGCCTACCTAGATTCGCTCTCTACAGCAGAGTAGTCATGAGGCTCTATCCCTACACCCCAAGGAGCCTCTTCTGCAACAACTGCGCCACCATAGGTCACCGAGCAGATGTCTGCCCAAACAAACTACACTACCAGAGATGCTTACAGTGCGGAACTAAACTTCCACCTGACCCCAACGGGATATCAGAGCACAACTGTGAAATCCAATGCCAAAACTGCCGCGGAGAACACCCGGCAGACTACCCACAATGTCCAGTACGCCAAGAGGCAGACAGAAACCGCAGAGAAGGAATGCGCATCCGAAGCTGGCGCCAAGCAAATATACCTCCACGAGTAGACGTAACAAACCCAAGAAGTAGACAGGACACTCGGAGCAAACCACAGCACAGCCACGACAGGAGCACCTCAAGCACCCAATGGCCCAGGCTTCCGACACGCAACAGCTTCGCAATGCTAGGAGACACCGAAAGATCAAGAAGCAGGAGCAAAAACCCACAAGAACAAAACAACGACCACCGAGACAAACAAGCGAAAGACCAGAACGAAAGGCCACGGCAACCCCTCAGGGAAACCCCACCGGCCCTACAGAAGACGACGGCATCACCCCCTTGGACAGACGGAGCTGGAGGGTGAGTGAATCATCTCCTTCCCCAGCCGCAAACGAATCCAACATCCAGCTTTCGTCAACCCCCGCAGAGGACCCTAAGAAACAATATGCGGTCGTGCTATCCGCAGCTAAAGAAACGCCGTCACAAATCAACATCGTTAGAGCAATGAAGGCAGGCATCAACCTGGACAAACCCGTGACTGAAACAAACACAACACAAAATGAAACCACAATGGAAATACTTAGAAAGCTAGACTCCCTTCAAAGGGAACTACAACAGAGAAACGAACTCTTTCAAAAGGAATTCCAAAAAAGGGACACAATCATACAGAATATGCAACAAGAACTCCAGAAAAGAGATACCCTTTTTGCTGAACAATTTGTCAACCTCGAAATCGGACAAAGGCAGCTTGAAAGCTCGCTCATTAAATTAGAATCCGTACTTAATTCTTTGAGAAAAAGACCCCAAACACCGAGCCTTGACGTCGAAAGTAGCCCATACAAGGTAGTTATAAGCAATTTCACTTGTCATGAGCATCCTTCTACAAGCACATTAAAAGCTATTAAACGTTTGATATAAATCTACGGACATATATTTTCTATTTAGTATTTTATTTATCTGGAAATTTAACCTCTGTCGGCCATAGTTAGTTCTTATTGCCGGCATCTTCCTTATTGGGTTTCGAATATTGTATGTGCTCAGATTGTATGTTGGTGTAGTGTGGAGCTTGTTTCTGTGTATCAATTGTAATAGTTTGAAATAAAATACTTGATCTGCTTTTAGCATATTATATTTATTAAAAAGTGGCTGCGTGCTTAAATTTCTTGTGTCTCCTCTATAATTTTCATACATACGCAAGATTTTCGTTTGCAAGGTAATTAGATTGTTGTAATTAATTTCTGTCGTAGTTCTCCAAACCAAGATGTCATAGCTGATTTTTGAGTAAAATAGGGAGTAATATAATGTTTGTTTAAGTCAGGTTGGTAGTAAATTGTGCACTTTGTATATGCTTCCAGTAACTCGGGACAGTTCAGCCTTAAGAGGATATCTCAGTACAATTTCATCTCCGATAGGAACTTTTCCGGAATCCAGATGGCTCTGGGGAGGAAGCCTTTCTACTCACCTGCTTACGCGATATAGTGCTATTTCAAAACAAAAATAAAGGAAAAGCTTGTCTTTTTGTTCCGGACCCTGAAAGCCCCCCCCCCCCCCCCCTTCACCCACCCATCCCGTCCCTCCGCCCTGCGAGAATGGCTTTGTGGGCCTCCGAGGCCATCGCGAAGGGGGCCCTTTGTCCCATTCTTACCGGATTAGGAAGGAAAAAAACGCGGTCAGAGAACGACTCTGTTGCAGATTGGAAAGAATTTGACGCTCACGAGAAAACCACGAGAAACTAGAAGATTGGAACGACACGAGCGGAACGAGGCGGACGACAGACAGAAGCCGATCGAGACACTTCTGTGTAATGATTAGTGTAAGTCAGACTTGTGCCTATCTCAAATTCTCCACTCAAGATACTGTATCTTAAATACTTTTTGGAGTATCTTGGTATCTTGCAAATACTTTTGATGGAGAGTATTTAATACTCTATTTTAATTACAATTCCGAGTATCTTGTACTCATTATCTTAAATACCTTTTCGACATTCCGCCATTTTTCGAGTTTTTCGGTATGAAGTGGCGTGGGAGTGGCACGAGCAAACGTGAACATTCTTTCGAGCAACCGAATCCTGTTGCTAGCTCCAACTAGCTCCAATTAGCTACGGTGACTTTAACTGAGCTCGTGAAAATATCGCTTTTTTGCCGACTGTGAGTCATATTTCAGCCCAAAGTTCGTACGATGAAGGTTCACCCCTCGCCTTCCCAAAGGCGCCTTTTGTTTATATAGAGTTTCCCCAAAAAAATCTTGAAACAAAAGGTGTGGTTTTACGGAAGTAAAGATTGCCACCCTGAGGCGCAAGCAGAGCAGGAAACGACCTACGAGAACAATGCAGACTGGAGAAAATACCAAATAGAAATAAATGAGAAGTGGACACACACAAAAAAGTAGACATTCTTGTTTTGCTTTTTGTATATTTGACCCCGCTAAAGCGAAACGTGGAGGTTTTTCTTTTTTCTTCTTTTCTTTGTGTTGTCAGTCCGGCACGTATTGCTCACGCGAACACTACCTGTAATCGAACATGGATAAGCACCGAACAGTACAGGAAACGAACCAGGAGCTGGATGAGCTCTCAAAATGCGACGTTGGGGACACCCCCAACGTCGAGTGCTTTTCTGAACGCAACCTACTTGAAGAAGGTGCGACCACTGCCGTGGCTATTATGAGGGTTCTCTTTGTTATTCATTCACTCAGATCCGTGTCCCAAGTTTGCTTATAGTGAACTCCCCGTATAGGGAATATGGATTGTAGTTAAACTATGTGTCTAAGGTGCGCCGCAGGATGTGATATTCAGGGATGTCACTATTGGCGAAGCGCTCTGACCCGTTTGTCACTCCCACACCTCGGTGTTTACCCATGTTAAGAATGGAACCTTCGGCGACCTTCTTCCGAGTTTCAACGCTGCGGAAACGAGTCATGACCAGTCCGGGAACGTCGCCTGCTGGACGGGGCCTACGCGAAACGAGTCCCGACGAGTACGGAACCGGCGCCTACGTGTCTGCGCCTGCGGAGACAGGTCTCAACGCGCCCGTGACGTCAACGGGACGTGTGTGCGTGCGTGCGGCTTGGTGCGCTCCGGAAGGGGAGAGAGGCCGGACCTAACTGCGGAGACAGGTCTCAACGAGTCCGTGACGTCAACGGGACGTGTGTGCGTGCGTGGGGCTTGGCGCGCTCAGGAAAGGGAGAGAGGCATGACCTAATTGCGGAGGACCATGGCTACGACGCACTTCTGGCTACGACGCGGCGGACTTTGCTACGTCGCACTTGACGGCGGGTTGCTGCTGCGCACTTGCTGCCCTGGCGGGGAGTGAGGGAGAAAACGGACCCCTATATAAGGCGGAGCGCGAGGCTGCTCAGGAGTTCTCTCTGATTTGACGACTGTATCGCAACCATGTAATTAAACCGTTCGTTACGTTACCGATTCTCCCACCTTCACTGGACCCCTGGGTTCTTCACTTCGGGGAATGGTCGTCGTCACGAGCCAGGAAGCTCCCGGACGTGCGGCTCAAACCCCGCCTCTAACACCCAACACAAGGCCTGTGCACATACCCAGAGGCCTTGTGGGCATGTTCGTGTCATCTTTTTTAATGGAGCGCGCTGTACAGTGTAATGAAAAAATACCAACAATTAGTGAAGTGACGTTAAGTGCCGGATCTCCCCCGAAAGCAGTCGTCAGAGGATGCGAACTTGACCCACTTGGGCTTTTGTGCTGAGCAGGGCACCGTGCATGCTGCATTGTTCATGCAAGCCGGAGTGGTAACAAAAGAGCCCGTCCTCCCCCTCACCGGAGAACACGAACTCCAGCCGAACGCTGACGCCGCGTTCGGTTGAGTTAGCCAGATCTGAGCCATTGTATTTGTTGTCCTCATCCATCTAGTTCTAAAGTTAACCGCTTGGGGCGCCACGGTCTGATCTCCCCAATAGCTGAAGCGACCCCTTTCTTGTTGTCGCAGAAATGTTTCGTAACATCTATCAGTGATATTGCCACGCGCGTTGCCCAGCCAGCGCGTGGCCGACCAATAAAGAAAAAAAAAGCGCGTGGCCGAGTGGTTACCGCGCTTGGCTCTTGCGCGGAGGCTCTCGCGCGGTGGCTCCGGGTTCGATACCAGAAAGCGGACTTCTATTTTATTTATTCCTTCAACTTGACAGTCTGGTAAGTTCAAGAATTTTGTCGTCTGGTCGAGTTACAAATGTTCTACGCGCCGAACTTTCTACACCGAATGTTCCAGAAACCCGCGCGGGTACAAAAGGTGCTCCGAGTGGCGGTCCGGTGTCAGTCTCGCCCCAGCGGTCGATCCTGCTGTTTCGCCGACATCGACACCTGCGACGCTAGCCTTTCTCTATTTTGTTTTGGGAACAAGTTCACCCCATTAAACGTTTAGTTCCTTCAGTTATTCGCCGCCTCATCATTTCTCATTCGTGACAATATTTTGCTCTTTATAGTCGGACTGCATAAAATAGCCCTACGATACCTTTTTTTTCCTGTTTTGTGTTGTTGCGTGCTAATAAACCATAATGGCAACCCAGATTTTCGTAGCTGCATAATTTTCGTTATCAATGACGTCGATACAAATTAAGCAAAGCGGAAGTATCTTCAAAAGTAACTGAAATACATTTCTAAGTATTTGTACTCTACTCAAGATACTTTACATTAAAAGTAACTTGAGTAGTATTTTAAATACCTTATGAGGCAGGTGTTTAGTAACTTAACTTAAATACTTTTATCGAGCATTTCGTCCAACACTGGTGTAAATACAGTTTGTGTTTTGTTTTTGCGTTAATCGCCTGATTTAAAATAAGACGCCCACACGACCTCTTCGATTCTGAAACAGCCTCATTTCGCTGCCTGATACTTTGGATTCATTTGGCTCGGTTCTTCGGCTATTTCGCGTTCCGAGATTTTTCGTACGATACGATTTCCAAATAGCATGTAGACTGTTGATATCGTCATTACAAAAAACGAAATATGCCATATCATCATTACAAAACGAAATATGCCATGTGTCGTGTCGTAATGCTGCGAAATAATCTACCACAAGTCAGAATGGCGTTGCGTACTAAATAGCGGCCCTAAGAGCTTACTTTTCATGAAGCAGTGCTTTGAAAAATAAAGCTACTCACTCTAAAAAGTGTCTGATCTCCTTGTGCGGAAAAAGAAACGAAATGAACCAGTTCACGATACCATCAGCAGCCATTAGAGTCACAACTTTTTTTATACTTGGGAGAAGAGCGTGTTGGTTCAAGTGATGGATAAAGAAAGAATAAACAATTAACACTAAGACAACACAACCACATCTTTTTTTTTCTAGAGCACCGGATTTCAACGGTCACCCCAATTTCTAAATCGGTGTGCGATCTCTAAATGGCACGGAATCAGAACTATATAGTTGTACTGCCGAAATGCCAAAAAATCAATAACCACAAGTTTAGATAGTGTTGCGTCTTATATACCTACTGTTCAAAGCGTAGTTCTAGTGTCACAAAGCTATGCTTTAAAAAATTATTAAAACAATACCTTCCATAATTACGTGTTCCGATTAGTTCCGATAGTGACCTGACGAGATCATTTCTTTGCCTAGCCGTTTCGGAAACGGTTTAGTATTGGCTGATAGTATATTCCACGATAATTTTTGCCTTATTCTTGCAAGGCAAAAATTATCGTGCCTACAGTGCCACAGTGCCTATATTTTTATTCGTGCGATCCTAATCTCCCGGGGACAAAACCGCTGGTCTACCCGTGACGTCACGGCGGGGATAGAGCAACCAATCATTACACTGATTTCAAGCTCGTTCTCGCGGCTAATAGAGGCACCATATTGGCGCGGACGGCTTCCAACTTCGCTCTCAGTCGGAGTTGAAGTTTCCACAAACCTGCGAGTTGTTACAAAGAAAGGGTGACGAAACGACGAACATTGTATGCTCCCACTTTGCGCTGGGGATAACGCAACTCTCAAAGAGAACAGACCCATCTCACCAGGCAGTTTGACTACGCCACCGCTGCCGCAATGCATCGAGGGAACTTTAGTATTTCAGCACGTGCCCGAACCTCGCTGGAACTCTGCGCGTGAAAAGCACGTAACGGCACGAGCCGTCTCGGACACTGCCACCTGCTTCTTGTGAACTAAACTTTTGTCGGCTTCACGCATGCGCGAACGCTTGGTGAGGTCGGTCTATTAGAGGGGTCCACTGGTTTGTGGCTAGGGTAGGCATCGTTATATGGCATATCGAGGAGTCTGGACCTTCTTTGTGTTTTGCCAATTGCTCTTTAGGGGGAAAAATAAAGGGGAGGGGCACAAAGCTGTGCCCGAGTTGTCGTCGAGCAAAGCAATAATCGGGAAAATAACCCCGAAGGAAAAAAAAACGGCAAACGCGTAGGTTCCAGGACATTTCATCGAACGCCGTTTCATCGAAAAAGTGGTCGTCCCGTACCGAAACGTTCAATTGCAACAATTGGCCGGTATTTTTAAACAAAAAATCCTAATAGCCGGCCAAAAAACGTTGCTAACAAAACAAAACGAAAAATTCGGGGCTAGTGGAGGGGGAGGTGGTGGAACCCGAATCCATCCGCTTGGGTACACCCCATGCAGGCATGTCCTCCGTCGTGCCATCCAGGCGTCTGTCGTACGAGAGGACAATGAGAAATTTTCAAATTTTATTGCAGAAACCTATGACGCATTCAATGAAACGGCGTTCGATGAAATGTCAGGTGTAGGTGCGTGTGACCTTCTAGTGCGCAACAGAACCTTAGGTGTCTCACTTTGTGAAAATGTGATGGCTGAAAACCAGCATCGTCTTTCAGGCCCGTGCGATCTTCTGCGGTTCCGATATAAAAAAGGTTCAGATCCATGCCGAAGTCACAAATCTCGGAAAATAGCTAATAGAAGAAAATCTCACCGCAAGACCGACCGACGCGGAGAAAAGCTCATCGGAATCTTGATGAATGCGGTGGAAACTCACCTACGATGTTCGTTTTCGGAAATGGCATTATTTTGGTATATGAATAATAAAAACATTATTTTCCGTATTTTTTTTATTTGTAGTAACTTATGACTTTTGGTGTGATGGGTCCTGCCACAATTTGGGGGCTCTCTGTGGTCGTCGGGTGCAATGAAGAGGTCACTTCGTTACTGTTCACAGAACTCAACGTTGAGGCAATGTCTTTATAGAAAAAAGACGTGTCTATCCCTTTGTTAATTGTTTCCATTCTGCAAAACTGTGGACTTCTGCTTCTTCATTCCTATTGGTGTCTGCAATATACGAATCTTGTATATATCTCTCCGTTTATACCTCTCCGCAAATACTAAATTTAAAAGCTTGATCGTATAATTCTTGAGTGGGTTTATCTCAGCATCTGTCAGATTTTCGGTGAACTTTTCTTTGGTGAGCTTTTCTCCCGTGATCCTCTCGGTGTTGCGCTGTTCTCCGGCGGAGAAAAGCACACCGGAAATCCGGCGGATGCGGAGAAGAGCTCACCAGACTTCGGATAGATGCGGAGAAAAGCTCACATTTACAAACCGTTTTAACATTATTTCTTCGCAGCTCTCGATATTTTATCGAACTCTGTTCTATCAAAGTCATTTAAATGAACGCCATGTAATTGAATCCAATTTCATCGAAGCCGTTTCGTAGAACACCGTTTTATCGAACATCATGATGGTTTCTGGCCAGATCGTTTCTCGTTTTTGTAAATAGTGTTTTTTCTTTGCATCCAAAGGATAAAGATAATGTCACGAATGACAAATGATGAGGCGGTGAATAACTGAAGAAACTAAACGTTTAATGGGGCGAACAAAATAGAAGGTTGGCGTCGCAGGCGTCGATGTCGACGAAACAGCAGGATCGGGACTGACTCCGGCTCTCCACGCGGAGCTCCTTATGTACACGCGTGGGCTTCTGGAACAATCGGCGTAGAAGGTTCGGTGGCTAGGACATTCTAACCTCGAATAAGCAACAGGGTTCTCGAAATTACCAGAACGCGACATTACAGAAACAATAATGGCCGATTCACACGATGGACCGATCCACGGACGCGTTTGACACGTGACTGACAGTCCGGCGGATTATCCGTCTCCAAGGGCATCCACGTCGAGGAACACGACGAGCAGACGCCAGCGGTGACGGACTGAACTGTTCGCCGCATAGTAGCCGTGAACTCTACATCGCACTGTTGGCACCATTGTCAGCGAGAAACCGACGTTTGCTATCGCGATAATATCGCACGACGCTGTTACGTACAGACCGAGACAAAACACCGTGATAGGCTGCGCGGAGTGCAACAATTTACTGACAAACGCATGAGAGTACACAGGCATGGATCCTGCTGAAGAAGGTTCGCGTAGAAGCGAAGAAGTTTCGGCACTTCGCAGAGGCGTTTGAAGATCGCTACGCACTCTGCGCTCGAGCTAGCAACCTCAAGTACTCCTCAGCCACAATAGAGTCTTGCTCGGTGAGATCCTGATTGGACGTGCAAGGATTATCGCTAGCGTGCTAGATGAGATTTTGACAGGGCTTTTTACGCTGACCTGGAGAGTATCAGTGAACACTGCGTCGTGTCACGCCAAACAAGTCTCTGCAGTTTTCAACACGTGAATACAAAGAAATGCGCGACACAATGAGCCAGCGACCCACAGACGCACAATTCAATGCGTCATTTTTTTGTTCACGCTCTGAAACTGAAACGAAAAAAGAGAAACAACTCCGTTGCCAAACTAATACGCTTGTCACGCCGGTCTCCGCTAAACGTCCGCGAGTTAACAAGGCGCGTCGACTTCGATCACTCCGCGCGTCCGCGGACGAGCGCGGATCGCCAGGAATCGGTGACGTGCCGGTCACGTGGTAGCACGGTCCGCGGACGAAAATCGCGATCGGTCCATTGTAGAATGCGGCTATAAGAAGGTGAATCCGCGGCCAGGCATCGAAGATAAGCACGGTAACCGTTAGGCCACGAGCGCGCTGCCTACTTGGCTAGCTGCTCACGCGGCAATATTATGTTCCGTTTTTCTTTTGCTTTGTAGTAAACAATGACCTCTTTCGGTTATGTGGCCTAAGACGAACTTGATACTTTTTGGGAGGTCAGGAGTCGTCGGGTGCCGAGACGGAGGTCACATTGTTGCTTTTCGTAGTACTCAACATTGAGGCAATGTCCTGTCTCCATGTAAAAGTTAACAGAAAAAAAAGCGTTCCCCACTTTTTTACATGTTCACATTCCGCAAAACTGTGGATTCGTCTGCCTCTTCCCCATTTTTCTTAGAAAGTAAGCTATTCTTCTGGGGCTGAACGAGAACACTTGGTTTTACAAATATACGAACACGCAAAAGCGCAGCATGAGCGCTGAGCAAAGTGCGGACGTGAGTTTTAAATATAAACACCGCAGTGCAAACAATAATAAAATATTTCGTAACTGAGCTTTTCTCCGCATTTGTCGGTTTTGCAGTGAGCATTTCACTGGTGAGCTTCTCTCCGGTGAGCTTTTCTCCGCCGCCCGTTCTCCGGTGAGATATTTTGTCCGCCGCCCAACAGTAACAGCCGACCAAGGGCTCATCGCAGCCAAGACAGTACAATCGACGAACACCATAATAAAAGATGTGCGGGTTCTTGTCTAATACATTCGCCTCTATTTCATAAAATACTGAATCAAGAGTGTGTTGGTTCGGGTCAAACAAAGAATCTTCAGCGCGACTTTCACAACTTCCAAATAGCAACGTGTCACGCCTACTACCAAAAAGCTTGTTCTGTTTTTAGCTTCACTGAATTTTTTTCGCAATGTTTGTTTTATTTTGGTAGAAATCCGCCTCCACAAGTTGATATGCAAAGCGAATGTCGAACTTAAAACAAAATCGACGAACTCACGTATGTTTCTTCCACATTTAAAATAAGTAAACATTTTAAATGCATCTCTGCAGAACATTTGAAATCGCCAGATCAAATCACCTATCCTACTTCGAACACAAAGAAGTGGTAAGACAGTATCTACTCTTTGACGCTTCGGTTGCTTTTGTCTACCTGCATTTGCTAACTTCAGGCCTCACGCAAGGACCGCTTGAAGCGTGAAATCTTTCACTCCCAATTTCTTGACCCAAAATGCCAACAAAGAATGGAACATCCTCCCAATGACGCGCTCCGGCGATTGAAAACTGATGACTCTCACCCACCCGCTAAACACCTCCGCCGCCAAAAAAAAGAAAAAGAAACTTCTAACTTTCATTTGTGCGACCCCAAAACACCAACAAAGAACGGAACATCCTCCCAAGGACGCGCTCGGGCGATGTACAACCTATTACTCACTAACGCGATAACCCGCAAAATATCTTCGCCCCCCAAACAAAACAAAACAAAAAAAAAGAAAAAAAAACGATCTGTTTCGAGAGGCACCCTTCCTCAAAATCCCGACTGTCAACCAGTGTTGGAGGTAACGCGTTACTAACAACGACGTTACTGGTAACGCGTTACATTTTTCGCTAACGCAGTAACGTACTCGTTAGTATTCTGAATGACTAACGAGTAAAGTATTTTCGTTACTTTTTTACGGTATCGGCTATCAAATTGCGTTACTCGTTACTCGTTACTTTTGACCAAAACTGGTGAAATACATTAGGTATTTGGGAAAAGGTCACGACGCCTGATCTAACGTTTAGAATAGCAATCTTGTGCATAAAACTGGAGACGTTAGGGGATCTAAATTTAGGTCACTAAGCTCAATGGAGGATCTAGCTTCTCTGCTCGAGGGGCAACTACTTGCGCTCGAGCACGCAATGCCCAGGCAATGCCATTACTTGCTGCTAAGACTTCTGAACCTTCGATTTCCTAAAACGGTGGGTTTTCCACTTATCAGTCCATCTATTCACCCATCCATCTCAAAATCCTGCACAAGCTTATCGCTGCACGGAACCAGCATCCGTCACAGTAAACTTAAAAAAAAAAAAACCTTTCTGACCAAAAAAGACATCCGTTGAAAGGCGACACTATCTCGCTTCTCGAAGGCGAAAAAAACCTTCGGCTACCAGCTAATTCCGTTCGTCATCCCTCCCCTCCCCTCCCGCCTCTTCCCCTCTGCTTTGTGCAGCAGAGGTGGACAGCGGGGGGGGGGGGGGAGTGAGAGACATCCGTTTAAAACAGTGGACATAGTGGCGAAGCGATTTGCTCGTTTCTCTAGTTACAAAAAAAAAAAAAAGAAACACCCTTTGTGGAATTTTTTACTCTCGCTTTCCCCCTCGCTGCCTGAAAGTTCCTGACCCACTTTTGTACACAGAAGAATCTTTCGCTTGATTAGTCTTTACTTCCCTAAGGTCATAATAAAAAAATAAAAAGGTTTTAAACCTGGAAAGAGAACTTACAAACACGAAACCTTTTTTTTTTTCGCAGAAAAAGGAAGAGTTACTGCTGGTAAGAGGCAGCAAGTGATTATAACCAGTGTGCTGGTAACCGGTGTCCTGTTCCACATAGTGAAGTAAATCAGTCTCTGGTAATAGTATGAACCGGACTGTTACTAAAACCGACGTAAAGATGAGGGGTGTTGGTTGGCTGGTTGTGTTCCAGCAGTCCCCGTTCGCATGCTGCCAAACATACGTACTCGAACACAAGTAACGTAAAGTAACGTAAAAGTAACGTTCGTTATTTTTGAAAAGTAACGGTAACGGTATATCGTTACGTTTGTAAAAAAGTAACGTAGCTCAATAACGCGTTAATTTTTACCAAACTAACGAGTAACGCTATTTCGTTACTTTTTTCGGTAACGGGCACAACACTGCTGTCAACCCGACGACCTTGAAGATGCAAGTAGTCCGGGGCGCAATAACACATTGCGTAATTTCAAGAGCACGTTTTGCGGACAGACTCATAGATGACGCCATCTGAGAGCTGGATTTTTTTGGCGTTTTGATAGGCTACAAACTTAGTTAAAATTGATTACAATGAGAATCTCTGGAAAAAAGATCTTGTAAGAGATATAATCAAAAAGTCCTGGTCTTGAATATTGTCGAGCCTAAATTTGTATTTTGGCCCCGGTTTATTTTTAAATGTTTATGAAGAACGGAACGAAAAGAAAGTTCCCGTAAAAATTTTAAACTTAAAAATCGGGAAATGTAGCGCCGCAATATTACTCAGTTTTTTATGATCTTTCTAATAAAACCCTTCCCAAGTCAATCCGTTCTGTGGTTCTCGAGAAAAAATACTAAAAATTTGCCATTGGAATCGCATAGTGCTCGGGAGCTGCGATATCCTCTGAAGCATATTAACCTGAGTTGACCAAGAAGGTCCTCAGTAAACCACACCCCAAAAAATTTTTGCTCTCTAGCTTGCTCCAGCAACGTACCTTCAAATGTTATGTTGATAGTACTGTGATCGCGTTTGTTTATCGGCTTAAAAATAGCATATTTTGTTTTACTGGTATTTACACCTAAGCGATTTGCTTCTAACCATTTTGAGAGTTTTAAAAGATAATCATTGGCTAATTTCTCTACGATCTGTTTTGTCTCACCAGCAAAAAATACATTTGTGTCGTCTGCGTACATTATTAACTGAGGGGAGCCAGGTATTTCCGTTATATCGTTTATATAGACAAGGAATAGCAGAGGCCCTAGAATAGAGCCTTGGGCAACGCCATGTTTTAATTCTCATTTTGCTAGATGAATCATTATTAAAGCACACATATTGGCAGCGTTCATTTAGATGGCTTTTAATTAATTTTAGCCCTATTCCTCGTATACCGTACATATCAAGTTTTTTAAGTAAAATATCGTGCTGTACAGTGTCGAACGCCTTTTTAAATCCAAAAACAATCCAAGTGTGACCAATTTGTTTTGTTTATGTTGATGAGCGCTGATTCTGCAGACTTTTCCTTATGGAAAACATATTGAGCAGGAGTTATTACATGATATTTTATATATATCTTTTTAAAAAAAGCTGTTATCCTGTCGTTGATTACCCGCTTGAAAATCTTGGAGAAAACCGGGAGTACTGAAATGGGCCTATAATTATTAATTGAGGTCTCTCCGCCACCCTTGTAGACAGGAGTTACTTTCGCGATTTTTAATTCATCAGGAAAATTACCGCACTCAAGCATGATATTGATTATGTGGGATAATATACGACCTATTATGTTTGCCATGTACTTAATTGGTAGCACTTTTATTTCATCGTCACCAGTTGTAACATCATTTTTTAGACTACCTATTATCTTATCAATCTCAGTTGGTGTCGTTGGAAAAAGCATAATAGATTCCATTTGATTTCCTGCCAGCATGCAGTTATCTGAGCTTGCATTTTTTCATGTGCACGTACCTATGCTGATAAAATGCCGATTCATTTCGTCAGCAAGTTCTGTACCGACAACACTTTTGTTATTAATCATGATTTCCTTCCAGCGGCTGCGTGTTTGCTTCCTGCTCGTTAGATAGTTGATCGTATCCCACACTTTCTTGTTGTCATTGTGAATATGTAGACATTTATTTTGATAATATTCACACTTTGCTTTTTTTTAAGTCGGAGTTCAATTTGTTTCTAAAACTTTTTGAGGTTATTCAGTAAAGCGGGATCACGATTTTTTATAAAAGCATGATACATGCAGTTTTTTTTCGTATTCTTTTATGCAGTTTGCCAGTTATCCATGGTTTTCTCATCTTTCTAGGCTCTTGCTTACTTTCCCGGAGAGGAAAACAGCATCATAACAGTGTTTGAATTTCGTCAAGAAGCTTTTATAGGCAACTGTAGGATTGCATTCTCTACAAACGTCGACCCAACTTTCCCGCTCTATTAGGCAGCCAAAAGTGCTAAGCGTTTCTTCGTTTATTACGCGGTACCAATACTTTTGCATACCACGATTTTGTTTCCAATTTGTAAAAGACCGTATACAGAATATGGGTAGATGGTCACTAATATCGTATAAGATAGCACCGGCCGTAACATGATTTATATCTACGTTCGTGAGGCAGATGTAGAGGGGATGTTGCAGTGTCTGGAGTGACTCTGGTTGGTACAGTTATTATATTGCTACATGCATACTGGTGAACGACGTCTCGGAATTCTCTCGCGTAATGATCGTCCGATAGCGTATTAATATTTATATCTCCGAGAATTATAAATGAGGCGGATACAGATCCAAGGAAACATAGCGTAGTTTCAATACAAGCCATAAATTCATACGCATTGCCAGACGGTGGCCTGTACAAAGCACCAACCATGGTGTTCGAGACTTCAACAAGTAAGCTTTCTATATCTTCATTTATTCTCGTTAGATTGTCCATAACCCGGTACCGCAAGTTGTCTTTGATGTAGATAGCTATACGGTCACCCCTTTTGTTTTCTCGGCACACACTTTCCCACTTGTATCCGTGTAGATATGGTGCTTTGTCATCTCTCGTTAACCAGGTTTCTGTTAGTACACTAACACTAAATTTCACACTCAGAGACTGCAAAAATATTTCGAGATCGTCAACCTTATTTTTAATACTTCTCACGTTTAGATGAATTGTTGAAAACTGTCCATCCGCTCCTTTATACTTTTTATTGAATGCTTGACAATCAAAGTAGTCACACTCTGGCTGAAATTCTTCCATCATCATGTCTTTGTGTGTTATCTGAGGGATTAGTTACGTTTCAGTTTGTTATTTTTTCCACATCAGTCATGCCAGCGATTCTGAGAACACTTGCCGTTTCATTCTTTCGGGCAAAGATTTTCCCCCGGCAGTCCAGACGAACTTCCACCCCACGCCCTTTTTCTTGGCAATGGCAGCACCCAGGAGTCTCTTGTTCGAGTTTGTTAAGTGTTCGTTCCCATAAACAGGGCTGCCATGCCCACCGTAATCGAGGTCTTTAGTTGTAATCCTCTGTTTTTTGCATTTCTGCAGGATTTTGTCTCGCTTTGTGTGCTGCACAAAGCGGACAATTATGTTCTTTTCGAGAGGGTTAAATGTGGGAACTCGGTGACACACGTCAATATCCGAATCTAAAATCGGCTCATTCAGAAGGGTCCCAATTCTTTTGATGCTGGGGTGGTATGCACAAACTCCGCCACAAGAATGAGGTACGGAAACTCGTGCTGGCGCAAGTTCCATCACTCCAGAGGATCGAATTCAGTCTTTTCAATATATACTTGCAGGCGAAGAAGCCACTTGTAGGTTTCTTCTACTTTCTTGTAACTTGTACGTTTTAGTTTTTTTTTTTTTTTTGCCACAACTTTTTTCGCTTTTTCTCTCCCAAAGAAGAACACGCTTCCCGGGACGACTGATACTACTGCATTCTTTGCTTTTTCTGAGGGCAGTATTTTTGGCAAGATAGAGCGTTCTAAAGCAATTTTTAGCGAGGATCAAATCTTTATTGACCTAAATAAGGATTTTCTCCCCGATTGGCACCTTTAATGGAAGAGTGCAGTTTGTGCCCACAATACATTCCACGATGCACTTCATAGTATCTCTCACTCATTCACTCTACACTGTACGGTCGTACACGTTTATGGGCCGCCTCGGCAAAAACGGATGGTAACCGGACAAAAGCTCACCGGACAGAAGCTCACCGGACAAAAGCTCACCCGTTTTTGACAGACCCGGACAAAAGCTCACCCGTTTTTTGACAGACCCGGGCAAAAGCTCACCTCGATTTTTTTTTTTTTTGCTACTTGGGCGAAACACGGGCTTAAATAAAGTGCGGACGCGATGGACATTGGACCATTTTAGGAGAACTTGTACCCCATCCACCAATGAGTTACCAATTTTTAAAAATACTTTGAAAGAACGAGAGTTGGGCCTTTTGGAAAAGTACAAGACAGATCTTGACCAATTTAGAAAACTGTGCGGGATTTTAGTTAGGCTCGCGTTCCTTCCACCACAGCTTGTTCCACAAGAACTAACCACCAAGGAAAAGTCTACCGGTGACATCGGCTACCTGCTGGACTATTTTGATTGCACGTATGTCAACGGCAGCTTCCGTTATTCTTCTGTTCCATCTGCGGCGGCACCCAGTGCGAATTCTTTCCTTCGCCTGACTCTGCGCCGACGGCGACCGGAGTTTCCCCCGGTACGGTGGAATATGTACGACAGCACTCTTCAAGATAAAGACCGGATGAACAACACCTGCGAAGGATTGGGGTACCGGGTTCCAGAAGCTCGTCGGCCACGCCCATCCAAGCGTCTTGAGGCTGATTGAATGCCTACAGCAAAATCAGGCGCTCGTTGCCACGGCACTGACACAAGCCGGAGAGGTGAGCCCCCAGAGAAGCGGGTGCGAAAAATCACTCTGCGCCTGCAGAGTCGTCTTAGAAATATTTTCGAGGGCTCGCATGTACGAGATCTACCAAGACTGCTGGAGCTGGTAGGGGACTGCATTCGCTTCTAACCAATCGATAAATAAACTTGTTTCTATTAAAATCACCAAATCATGCGCGTGTCGGATTTAGTATATCGTTGCCTTTTTGTGTCGCACGCATGGGCCTAACTTGTCCGCACTCGTGTTAAGACCAACATGAAATTTTCTCGTGGTGAGCTTTTGTCCGGGTCTGTGAAAAAAATGGGTGAGCTTTTGTTCGGGTCTGTGAAAAAATGGGTGAGCTTTTGTCCGGTGAGCTTTTGTCCGGTGAGCTTCTGTCCGGTGAGCTTTTGTCCGGTGAGCTTTTGTCCGGGATTCAGTTCATTCAAAACGGATACGGACCCGCGGATATCCGCATCTGATCCGTATCTGCAGTCCCTGGCATCTGCATCCGATCCTCAATCCGCCAAATCTGATGCATTTTTATCCGAATCCGCCAGTTCACTGCGGATATTCGCGGATATGCAGGGCTCTAACTACCTCATACCAATTAAAAATCACCTCCCATGCAAATATTTTTTTAAGAGTAGTTATTGGGAGCCAGATATAGTGAATGTGGTGCATACCTTTTCCAAAGCTTTATTTAGGGATGGCACCCTTTATAATGCAAGATCTGAGGCTGGATGCATTGTTGTAATGAAGAAGCACTCCCTATCTCAAATATCCACGCTGTTTCTCCTTGATTGTAGCGCATAATTTTGTAATTCGGATGTTATAATACAAACCTGGCATTGTGGCTCCACCTTGTAAATAATCGCAAGAAAAAAACACCCTTGGCATCCCGACAAATTAATTGAGAGCTTGTTATTGTTACTCTAGCTTGGACGAAAAGGAACAATATTCTCTACTGCGCCCTACGGACAGAACCGTCTGGAGCTGGACGGAACCCTGCTGGGTGCTACTGTTCCGTCTGAACCGAACTCGTCGCTCATCGCCTTCGTCGCTTTCTCCTGTCGTTTTCATGCGGTTTGACTCGTCGCGCGACTGACCGAGCGACAGCGAAGCGAGTCGCCGTCGCTTGTCTCGTCGCTCGCCAAATCGCTTACATGCGGTTTATACGCCAAGAACCCGATTTATGTCGCCTCTTCAAAAGGCCATCGATCCCTTTGACCCACGCGGTAGTTCCCCGATCTTCCCGTACTCGAGATCGGCACTCACCGCTTGCTTGCACAGAGTCAGAACCAGTCCATTCGTATCGGCGCCTTCTTTTGCTTCTTCAAGTGCTTGAAATTTACCAGAGAAGAAAGATCCCAACAAACGAAGTTGTCCAAAGACAGCGACCAGAAAAAAGCCCCCGAAATTGCAACAATGAGTCGGCAGTGAATACATTTACAAATATTTCCCCATTTTGGCATTTTATTTTGTCCAAACTAATTTGTAAACTTTATTCTGAATATTTTAATTTAGTAGATTATCAATCAGTTTTTGTCTAGTCTTTATTCGATTTCTTTGAATTTACTGCGGAGGTGCAAGGTAAGGGAGCCCGCCGTCGAAGTAAAACTACAGTGCCCTAGTAAAACGTTAGGTTCGGACTGCGTGCTGAGCCTGTCTGGTGTGCTGGCTTCTCTGAGTGACACAGATATCCCCGCTACGGTATTGGGCCCACAGGTCACCTTTTTATCCTGAAAACAAAAACGTTGTTAAACGTAATACTTTTTTTATTCGTAAAATGTGCCACATGGCATAATAGGGAGGGGGGAGGGTTCAAAGAAAAGAGTGCAGTCCAGCGTCGTGCAGGAACTGCAAGAGCGACTTGTAATACTTGTTGTCATTCACCCATTGGGTGTAGTTATCGTGTGGGTGACCCTTTAGTCCGGCCTCGCGAAGTATCTTCTCACGGGTGGTCTTGGTCCCAGAGCAGAGCCACAGCAGATGATGAGCATCCGCCGTAGCCACAGGGGCCGGACACTTAGGGCAGGTTCCCGGTTCGGCAGGTGTGTGTCCCCAGGTCCAGATAACGGAAGGTGTTAGGGCCGCCCCGGCCCGAAGCCTCCGGAGAGAAACTTCCTCCACCCGGGAAAGGTTACGGGGAAGGGAGCAGACACACGGAGGGATTAAAGCGCGTGTGTCCCGTCTGAGGAGGTTTTTCTGGGCTATGAGGTCGGACCGGGGATCAGAAGGGAGGGAAGCGGGTGGGAGGTCAAGTAAGGGCTGAGTGTGGTGGGCATGGTGGTCAGCCAAGAGGTTTGAATGGTTCTGGCTATGCCCCTGCACCCAGTGAACTTTTATGTTGATGGTTGTCTTCTGGTGTAGTATATGTATCTGCTGACATATTTGTAGCGTCTGGGTAACTTGTTTAAGATGCTTAATTGAATTTAGCCAATCAGTGTATATGTGAGCTTCCTCGATGTCTGGCAGACCGATGCCAGCTTTGATCGCGTCGTGTATGGCTTGTAGCTCTAGTAACAAGGAGTCTGGCGTATCCGACTTGTAGTTACAGGTGGCTTGAATCCAGGGGTGTGATGGGCTCACGAAGGCGACCCGCCCTCCTCGCGGCAGAACTGCCGCGTCCGTGTAGACCACGCATTGGCCCTGAGGAATGCTGGTGTCAGAGGTTGGAGCTGGGTGGTAGCTTCGGCGAAGCTTCATTGTCTTGTTTGTGGTGATATGAGTATAACACAACGGTGGGATGTCGTCCAGTGTTGCAGTCAGGGGAGGCCCTCCGTAGAAGTAGGAATGAAGAGCTGCTGCCGCCGGAATGTGCTTGCGTTTGAGCATTCTTGCTCGTTCGCGCTGGTTCACCAGCTCTGTGAGAGTATTGAGCTGAGCGTGCTCTTGCAGTGTTGGAATCGGGGTAAGACGAGGGAGTGCCGCGGTTGCTCTCATCGCGTCTCTATAGACCACCTCAAGTCTTGCCCATTGTTGAGAGGTCAGTCGTTGGAATTGAGCCTGGTAGACAAGACGTGGTTGGAGAACAGAGCGCACGAGGCGGCGTGCCACCTCAGTACGGGCTCCGCCACTCCTTGTTGCGATTCTGCGAATCAAGTGCAGAGTTGTTGCCGACGATTTTTTAGCCTTTTGGAGCCAGTGGGTACCAGAGCCAGACTGATGGATATCAAGTTCAAGCCCCTCAGTTCTTCAGTTTCAGGTATAGTCGTTGGACCGATCTTGAGATGAAAGTTGGACTTAGAGGCCACTTTCCTGCCCGACTTGTTAGCCACCTGCGTATAGCAGGACTTTTGGGGAGAAATTTCAAGTCCAGCGGTCTGCGCATACGCGTGAAGGACATCAAGAGCTTCCTGTAAGTGTTGCTGTTGCGTGTTGAGGTCTCTGTGGGTAGACCACAGTGTGACGTCGTCTGCGTAAGTAAGAAATTTTATATTGGGGATGTCCTGTAGGCTCCATGCCAGAGGCATGAGTGCAATGTTGAAAAGCAGGGGCGCAAGGACGGAACCTTGCGGTACGCCGCGGTTTGATGTGAAGGAGCCAATTGGTTGTCCGTCCACCCGTACCGAAAATGTCCGAGAACACAGGAAGGAATGGACCACTTTTGTTACCTGCTAGGGCAGGCCGAGGGTCTCCATGTTTCTGATGATTATTTCGGGTTGGATGTTGTCGTATGCCTTGGAAATGTCAGTTGCAACCACTGTTCGCACTAAATGGCTGTGGGGCGAACCATGTGGAACTTCATCTGCCAGGATGGCCAGGCCGTCCTCCGTGCCCAAGTTCGCTCTGAATCCGATTTGAGTGGGATGGTATTTCTTGTGGTATTCTAGCCACCACGATAGTCGAGTAGCCAGCATCCTCTCAAACAGCTTGCAGACGGTTGGTGTCAAGGAAATAGGTCGGAGGGCCTGAAGACTGGTCGGTGGCTTGCCTGGTTTGGGTATAGGCACCACCACCGAGTGTTTCCATTCGGGTGGTATGATGCCCTCGGCCCATACTTGTTTCATCACCTGGAGGAGGGCATCAATGGCTTCCCCTCTAAATTCTTGAGCAGCTCGTACGGGATGTTGTCATATCCGGGGGACGAGTGTTTCTTTGTTGCTTCAATGGCGGCGATGAGCTCTGCTTTCGTAAACAGAACAGTAAGGCCCAAAGTGTCCATTGCCTCATTCGAAGGAGGGTCGATCGGAGGTTGCTGGTGGTTTAGGAAGAAACTGTCTGCTGCATTTTTCGCGAACTCCTCTGGGGTGAGGTTGAGGGCCAGCCGAATGCTCGCCGATGGGTCTGCCTGTTGGCCGCCCCGCTCCATGGCTCGGAAGGTTCGCCATAAGGCTTTGTTCCCAGCCCCGGAGCCGAGGCTGTCACACCAGCCGTACCACCGGTAGCGTGATAATTGTTTTTCGTGTCGCCGAACGCGCGCAGTTATGTGATTGACCAAGGCGCGACCTTCGTGTTGCAGGGGGTTACGATTGGCTTGTAGCTCGGCCTGGCGGCGCTCGGCCCACAGCTTGAGTAGCGGTATGTCAGGTGTAGGCTGGTCTTCGTCTACGGTCGTAAGGGTTGTACTGTCTACGAGGATAGATTGTAGAGTCGGTATGAGGGTCGTGGTGTCAATTGAGTTAGCACGGTCGTCAGAACGGACCTCGTCCCAATGTGTGACTCTGATCTTGCGGCGCAGTTTCTTCAGGTGCTTTGTGTGTAGGCCAATTAAGATAGGGGAATGGTCGCTACCCCACGCATCTGGCTCAGGTGTCCACGAAGGAAATCCGGGCCCTAGCCACCATGTGAGGTCTGGTGCATGAGTACGGGTCGCTGGGATAGTTGCCACGTCGGGATGGTTAAGGAGTGTAAAGTTTGTGAGAGCCGAGGGTGAAAGACAAGGCAGAAGGCACGTGACAGGCGGTCGGCGGGGCAAGTCACGAGCTGGCGCGAGACAGTGCGAGCAGAGCGAGGCTGGAGCTGGTACCAGGAACATCGGAGCCGTGCTGCCTTGCCTGGCCCATAGCGAACCCCGGAGCGGTCCACCAGCGAGGTCTGGAGTAAGACCGGTGGAAACGGCGAGCCCGGGCCATATGACCTGGGCTATGACGATCCCGGGGTGGTTCCGCAGCGAGACTCGGGCATTGATAGCCCGGGTCAGCCAGCCTACGCAGCGCTGGCGTGGGAAAGGCGATCCGCAGGCCTGGACACGGACGCCGACTGTGAGCTCTGATCGACGGGCGACAACAAGGGTCGGCGTGCCTGGACTGCCGGTTCTCGACGACGGGCAACCGAGAGGTACAGTAAACCCATTCACGGTCTTCTCGTTGCTGTTATGTCACTCCCTGGGTGACGGGCGGAGCGCATACCGATCGGGCGGCGATTATTAGTAGAGGGACTTCCATAAAGAAACCCACAAGTTGGAGTCGGTTAAGACTTCATAGACTTTTACACCTCTTTTAGAATTGTAGTTGTAGCCCCACGAGGTATGTGGGGCGTTGAAATCTCCTCCTATGAGTATGGGAATGCCTGGATACGTGGTCCTGATGTGATGAAGCCAGCCTAGGTTGGGGGGTGCATTCCGTGGCCTCCCATAAAATGACACAAGAAGCAGGGGTGTCTTGGCCGGGCGTGTTAAGACTGCAACCACCTCTTGTTGCTGATTACACCATCTCTGCAGGTTCACCGGTGTTTGAGGGACATGGTTTGCGACGTATATTGCCGCCTTTCCCGGTTTATCTGAGTGAGAGCCTCCTCGTCTATCCGGAATGGAAGGGGTGTGATAGCCAATGAAGTGTGGGAGAGCGCTAAGTTTATTAGATTCCTGTAAGAGGAGCGCCCACATGTGAAGTTTGCCGAAAAGAATCTTGGTCTTGAGTTCTCCAACTTTGTTATGGAGCCCTCGGCAATTCCATTGTAGGACGACCGGTTGCTGTTGAGACTAAGCCATGGCGAAGGCAAGTCTCTATCAGCTGTTTCAATTTGTTTAGGGTGTCAAGTACAGCCATCCTATTGGCCGGACCAAAGGGGGTCGTGTTTTCCGTCTGGGGCGGCATAGGAGCAGGCGATATTTGCGTGCCCGAATGTGGTGGCGTAGCTGCGCGTTCTTTACGACGAGCTGTGACGCGCGCCTTCCTCTGGCGTAGAAGTTCGATCTGCCGTGACAGCTGCGCTATCTCTGTGTCCAGGTCGTCCTGTGTCACGGGAATTCCGGTTGGCTCTGGGGATTCTCGGAGCTGAGGTGGGCCGATTGACGACCTTTCTTCCCAGGTCTCTTCAAGGCGGCGGCATACGACGAGGGACCCTCCAATGCGGTCTCCTCTGCTTCCTCTGGCTGCGTCCTTTCTCCGTACTCTAACGCCTGGAATATGTTGTAGACAATAAGTGGCGCGGAGATGGCTTGGAGGCGGCCTCGCGCACGGGCTGAGGCCCTCTGCTTGGTCGGGCATTTTGAAGATGTTATTTCGTGTTCATCAGTCTTGCAGAGGCCGCATCGGTAGCGTGGCTGGCCCTCTGTTGTTGTCCTTTCAGGGTCAACGGATGCTTTTGGACAATATTTTTGCAGGTGCCCCAGTTGATAGCACCGTTAACAATACACAGCACGGGGCTGATAGAGCTTCGGGCGCACAATAGATGCGTTATAATAAAACTTTTCTGGCAGGGTCTGAGGGCCTTGTACCGTGACAAGGTAAGTCGTGCTAGCGCCCATGCGGCGAACTGCGAGCACGGTGCGGGTCTGGGATTTCAAGTCCTGTCTGATCGTAGCACAAGCGTCGGTGGGGTCTAGGCCGTATACAACGCATCGTTGCACGTTGGGCCCAGATGCGAAGTATGCTTGGACTGACAATTGGTTGTCGGCGTTAATAGGAATTCGGCTAATTGCGCAGATCTTATCGGCGTCTTCTATGGAGGCAAGGTGCACAGGTGTTCGAGGCCTTGTGGATCACGAACCCTTGATAGCCCCGAGTGAGGCACTGGTCTATAACATACTGTATGCATTTTGTGGGAACGGCGGTGACATTGAACCTCACGGTTGGTCTAATGTGTACGCGGAATGATCGATCGGGAGAGGGGGTCGGGTAAGGACTAATGGAGGGGACCGGGGCGGCCTTCACCTTTTTGGGTGGTGGAATCTCCAGCGTGTCGTCCGCCGTCCGAGTTGGGCAGGGAGAATGCTGGCTCGCTCCTCCAGGTAGAGAATGATCGATCTTGTCTTGTCCATGCCTTGGGTCTGTTCTATGAGGGCGTCACGTGATGTAGCTGGTTGCTGGGCAAGGGAAGACATGACTGAATTCAATCGGGAGCTGGACGTGTCATCAAAAGGGCTCAGCGAGTGGAGCGGCGTCGAGGACGGCGCGCTCCCGTCTGCTGTAGGCGCTTGCAGAGCCTCATCCGTTGCCGCCGCGGGTTGCTTTTCTCCGCTGGGGCCAGGTGTGGCCACCCTAGGCCTAACCGCCGACCCAGGTCTTCGGGCGCCGATTTTCAGTATACGTGCCGGTAGAAACGATGATCTGTCGATGTCAGCCGTGTTCAGTGGTGGTAATACACACCTGTGCAACTTGTGAGCCCTAGAATGGCCACTGTTCTTTTTAAAACGAGCCAAAACTGCGGGAAGTTCGAAAAGAAGCTCCTCGAACTCAAGACTTCGTCTTCTTCCTCAAACGTAATACTTACGCCAGGAGGCTCGTTTTATTTCAGGAACGACTTCTATTTTGTATTGAATTTCTAGGTGTAGGTGTTGCTTTCGGTTTCTTTTCTAATTCCAGATGTGTCCCACACAAATGGTTCGCGGAAGCTTTATTTTGTGACATACGTGTCCGATCCAGACGCTTCCAAATATTTTGCATAGTTCAGTGTCCCTTTAAAGTGTCAGAATGTTTACTTGTTTAAAATATCAGCGCTAGCTGATATTTGTGTGTTCTTGCTGCTTTTTCTTGTCATGTAAAGTACTGAAGTCCGGACCCTTTATTGTGTTTTTGGACACTTAGATCATTAATTGCTTTAACATTTATTCTACGCACAAGATGACAGAATCAATCCAATATTTACAAAATATCGCCACGGGTGATGAGTTTAGAATATGTTCACAAAACATACAAATGAAGAAACACTTCTCACTACAAAAACCACAAAACAGAATCCGAGTTAGACAACAGAAGTGCACTTTTGTTGTCGAATTCGGATTCTGACGCATAGGACTTTACATTAAGCGCGAAACACATGTACAACGAAACCGTCCCATCCGACGTCCGATCAGGCGATACGACGGTCGGAGGCGAGGGTTTTCAACGCTCTCCGGTGCTACGAAAACCCTCGCCCCCCAAGGTTATTCCGGCAGTCCGCACGTCGGATCGGACGGTTTCGTCGTACATGTGTTTCGTGCTTTAATCAAGTGTTTATTTCGATCTTGATAAAAATCACCGTTTCAGTGATGTGATTGGCCTAAGCCATTTTGGAGCACCTTTCGGAGCAGCCAAAACAGCGTTTTGGAGCAACAAAAGTGGCTTTTGGAGCAGAAATCCTTACAAAAATACAAATATTTCTTTTAAATGTTGTACAAACGAAGGGCACTTTGTGTTGTGTTGTGTTCTGATGTGACGTGTTGTGACGGAACTCGCTGCTCGTGTTTTTACTGCTGAGACATCCCACAAGTGTACAGTGCTGTAGGCATTGCCGAGCAATTCCTAAAAAGCGGTTGCCACCGTTTTCCTGGTTCCCGGCGTGCCAGATATTCGTCAAAAGTAAGCAAACGTAAAACAATGAATTGAAAGCGTCCCAGCTGGTGCCTCTGTCGTGCAATCATGTTCGCATGCACGTGAAGGCAAACTTCAGCAGGCTTGCAGTTGCGCGTGCTTCGTCGCGCGAGCGGAGACAACGGTACGATCGAAACCGAAACCATGCCACTCCGCTCTGTCGCCAACTGCTTTCCAAAATTGTACGCAAAATGTAACCGTCGAGCATACCACAAAAAACAGTCCAGCGGCGCGTGCTTGCCAGGCCGATAAACCAAAGCCCCTTCATGTATCAAAAGTAGCGCAAGGTTCGTCGATGCACGAGGTACGTAGACCCTGCAGCCCTTGGGAAGATCATGGCGGCACAGCGCAGCACTGAGCTAGATTTCAGACGACATGAATTTCCCAGAAGTTGCACGCGGCACGTGCCTCGAGCATTTCGACAACAATGAATTGCGCCACTTTTCCCAGGATAGAGGAGCTTTACGATAAACAAGGTACAAACTAAACACACAAAAAGAACAGAACCTGAGCGCATTGATGCAAGGCATCGCGAGCCAGGGTCAAAAAGTTCTTGGGGCGCTTTGTGCAACGACTGAACTCGAGACAAACAAGCGCGCTGTGCGGGTTCAGCGTGCAGACATTGTCTTCTTTGCTTTAGCTCACTTGTCTTCACCAACTTTCTTTCGCGGCAGATTTCTCACATACCAGGGTTCCTCCTCTCGAATGAAAGCCCACTGAGAGAAACCTAGGTAATCAATGCTTCGACACAGCAGTCTTTGAGTTAAAAATGGATTTTTGAAGTAGCGTATGATTTAAACAAGGACAGGAATGTTGATGAACATGCGCCGGTACTTAGTTTCTGTTTCGAAGGCGCCATATCTGCAGCGACGTGAGGACGGCAACACCACACGTCGCGCGACCATGGTGACTGGAAGGCAAGGACCAAATATACTTTTCCCACGGCCGTTGCCTTGAGGAGCGAGTGCTTCAGCTCACAAAGTAACTCCCGCCACGCAAAAACGTGGTTTCGTTTCACAGCATGACGGCATGGCTGGTACCCGGCACGCTAACGTCAGAGCGCCCACACACAGCCGCGTCTATCGTTGAAAATATTAAAAAAGACGAGAGACGAGACCCACGAGACGTCGAGAGTGTGAAACGCGAGACGGCTAGAAAACAATGCAAGACCCGATGGACAATGGATGCAGGGTACTTCGTGTGGGGCAGCCGCTTACGCCACCCAGCTCACGCATGCTCAATTACGGTACTCACTTTAGCTTCGATCTTGAAAGGCGACCAAAATTGTTTTTTGGCGCAGGCTTGGCGCACATTACCCCAATTTTGGCAAAATGTAGCAGGATGTAGCAGGGTTAGCCCCTTGGCGCAGTTTGGCGCAATTGGCACAGCAATCACATCACTGCAGTTTTTTATTTGCTAAAAAGAAAACAGTCAGGCATTTCTGTAAAGGCATTAGGGTTAAATGGCGTTTTATCTAGATTGTGGTGTAGTTCACATTACCGCAATTTGTATTAATTATAATGAATTTCAGATCAATTACTACATATTTTTTCAAGCTATTATAAATTGTCGCTTATAATCTAATTTCGAAAGCGCAAACAACTATGGCAATAGAAAGTTCGAAATTATCATCACCGGTGCCAATTGCAGCATTTTACATTAACAAGTTAAAAATAAAAATAGTCTAAAATAAATGAAAACATTCTCGCTAGTCTGAGAAATTCATGTAAAATGTCATGAATATGGTGCTATCAAAGTCGTGACTTTTGACAATCAACAAAACTTCCAAATTCGCTGCCATTCCTTTTAAACCAAAAGCCCAAAAATACAAAATAAAAATTCCGTTTCTCAACTACAAAAATTCTAAAAACTTTTTTACGCATTTTTTTTTGTTAGTTTCAGCCTCTCCCATTTAAAGGAACGCCTACCCGGTTGCACGTCTGCTCACTGCAGCACGTTTCGTTGGCGTTAAAAAACCGGTGAAACAGTAGCAAGTTTTTATTATTTCGTATACGAGCCAACGCAAGCACAGTGTGCTCGTGTTAACATTGCGTGTTTCACACTGCCCGTGCGCGGAGCCCAAAATTGCGGTGTTTGATCGCATGGCGACAGCGTGCATACGCAAAGGGCTGGATGCAACTCTAACGCAAACACACGGCGCTTTCCTCTGCTTTTATATGCAATACTAAAACTAAGGCACATTTCCCTACCGGCTGCAGGACCACATTGGGACCGAGGAGAGTGTTGTCTGCATTGAGAAATCGCATTTCGCGAGCTGCCGTGCCCGCTGAGCGGAGACGGAGACCCTCACTAGAGCGCTTCCCGTTTCCGCCGCGAGAGTTCAAGCAATGAGCTGGAGACGCGAACACTCCGCGGTGGGTGCTCTCGATGGACGAACCAATCAGCCGCAATGTATCTTTTGAGCACCCGCGCTAGTCTGTGTTGGGCTGTTTCTAAATTTCTTGTGCTTACCGAAAGAGACATGGCTCACCCCACTTTTTTTATGAATTTCAGGTGGCAGGGGGTGGGCGTTGACGCGGGATATAACCGTAGACATTATTTCTGGTGGACCCATCCCTTTCATGCAACTCTGCCTCATGAATATTAAAATCCGCAGTCCAGACTATGAACGGCTAGTTTTAAGAACAAACACGGTAAATACATTCAGATTCGTCTCGTTATTACAGACACAAGAGGGTCCACTACTAAAAAAAAAGTTTAGTTGAGACGTTGGGTTACAGACTGTCACTGTTCCGGCACTTTGAAGGTTGCATTCGTGGTAGCTACTTTGTGAATGACGACGAGCCGAGACTGAATATTTCTGATGACCTTAAGAGGTATAGCGATTCTTTTATTGGGTTTCAATACAGCGCCTTGTTTGCATAAGTGTACACAAAATAGGAACAACTTTGCAGAGAATGTTCGCGAAATATTCAACTCTTTTATTTAACTGACATTTTATGATCTGAACTTTGAAAATAAATATGAGGCATTACTTACTAGCTTTGGTATAACTGGCTTACCAGGTACTAGTTGTCTTGTATACTGTTACTTCCCTCGCTCACGTTGTTTTAATCATAATCTTTGCTAGCTTTCGTCATCGAATAAAAATGTCTTGTATAACCTGTTCTCTCACTCACTCTGTTTTAACCGCCTCCATTTCCTAGTTTTCCACACTAGAAAAAAAAAATCTGCGATGTGCCAAGGTAGGATTGTTTGCTTTCTACTATGACGTTTCGCGTTGTTTCTCGCTGATTTATTGGATAATGATGAACTACGAACTCCGGAAAAAATGGTTGACACAGCGGCTTGAAACGACAAATTTTGCCACGGCTGCTTATATCACATCCGACACTCGTCTCGAAAAAAATATGGCACATGAGAGCAATTAAAATAGGTTCCTCCAATGGCTCCAGGACTCTTCTCTCAGAGAAGCACATCGTGGTGAGAATAGAACGGCTTCGAATCCATGTTTACCTTGGTGAACGTTTAAAAATGTGGTCTTCGAATCTAGGTGTATCGGACTGTCGACACGCCCCATCAATTATTTCTGTAAAGGAAACAGCCAAGAACTGGCCGAAAAACTATCCCCACACAAGAACACTATATGGCTCCTTTGGAGCAGAGTAGCCATAATCTAGAGCGCCATATCTCGGTGACTAGCGACGAACCGGATGTTCTAACTCCGGTCACAAATGCATGGGGAACGTGAGAAAATCGTTTTCTTCAATATTTTGGGAATGTACGGAACAATAGTTTTTGACATAATAAAGGAACATTTCACATTTATCTGCGCTTAATTGTGTGCCACGTAGGAACAAAAATACTTTTAAAAATTGCCGGAGCGGCATCATGCAGCAGACGACGCGGCGACATCACGCCGTTCACATTACCCGCGCCGGCCAACCCAAAAGGTCCAACTCCTCTCAGTAAAAGAATCGCTTGCTTCAAACGTCATTGCCTTGCAAATTGCCATCTCAAAATTTTCACACAAAATCAATATAATGACATCTTTGATGAAGTGTTTAGTGCTTTACCAACTTCACAACCGACTAGTTTCGGAAAGTGTGAACGCGGCGTTTATTTCTTAATCAGCCACGTTGCATCGATCTCCATGTGTTCTTACCAGGGGTAAAGGTGGGTGAGGAGGAGTGCCAAATCCTCGAGTCTCGAGTAAAAGGTAGCTAAAGAGCGCAACAGAACACAAGAGAAAGAAACCAATGTTGCCAGCTTAAAGAAAAGTAATATACTCATTACGCTGCTTTAACTTGCACTATACAAATTACCTATGTTATAAACTTCAAATTGTTTTTTATTTGACTTTTAGGTGGTTTTGTCCACGTCGGTTTACTAGACCAACGAACGTTCAAATGTGTACTTGTATTCTATTTATATAAAACTGTGGTAAACATTTTAATTTTTTTACCACACAAATCCTATCAGTCTTCCTGGTGTCTAAATAGCGGAACTTGTTTTCTTTCAGTTTGTCTCGTTTTCGTGTTGCGGATTGTTTATCTGCTGTTTTGCACATTAATTTCACTTGCACTCGCAAGTAAACAAATGAAACGCGATTCGCCAATTTCTTTTGTGGTGCACCTGACGGACCATTCAACACACCACCCAACGCATTTTAGGGACGGTAAGAAACTGTATAGGTATTATTATAATAGTTCCGTTCAACTCGGCAGAAAGTTCGGAACTTGAGTTCAGTCGGAGTTCAAACAAGTGTCGGAGTCGTGCATAGGCGGATTGCAAGAAATCTACGCTTTTCTGAGCTCGGAGCAAATTAATTTTGAACTTTCTGACTGAATCAAACAGACCTAATATATCCATATGTAAGAAACCAACCTGACGCAACCGCCGATTGCCCAAAATAATGGTGATCGAGGCTGATTTGTGGTCCGAGATAGACAAACTTTTACCCATTCCGACGCCCAATGAAACAAACTATTTAAAGCGAAAGAAAAATACAACTTTTCCATAGACCATAGCTAGCAATAAAACTTCAGAGTGACAAAGCATTTGTATAGCCAGAAACTCACGGCAGCAGCAGTTACAAAGGTCAGTATTGCCGCGGAGGGAACATTTCAATTTTGACAATGTTGCTATGGTCCTTAGCAAGACCGTGAAATCTAGCGAATAAGACTTCCAGCTAGTTGGTAACCATGTGTGGGACTCCAAAGGTTTGCCTCCATGCTCCGCCACTTGTGGCAGCCAGAATGCAAGTGAAAAAGGCGGACCTTTTTCTCTAGGGTTAGTATATATGAACTCTATGGTTCTCCCATAGGGCGGGCAACCTCCTGGAATAGTCTTATGGTCTTATAGCTGACTTTCTCAGTGAAAGGTCCAGTGTAATCTGTAGTTTTCCCAGCGGGTCTTTTTTTATGATATGTTATCTTTGGTGCTGTCAGTTCTTTTGTTAGTTTGACCCCATTGTTAGAGGTCCGGTGTCGTGTCTTTTGTGGAGAGAGGCGATGTGAAGAAGGGTTCTCTTTCCTTCCTTCTTATTTTCAACCCTATATGAAGGGTACGTGCTTACCTCAATAAAGGTTCAGCTGAGTTTGAGACGTTCTCCTTCTCTTCCTTATCATTACATCTATCATACGTCTATCATTACCTCAGTCTCGGGTTTTTCACTAAAATGTTTAATATACACCAGGTCACTTGCGCCCTTACGTTCTGCTCATCCATACCACAAGACTCGCGCCCAGCTGCTCTGTCGGCCATGTTGTCGCCAAAACACGCGGATCAAAGGATTGCATTACTCTGCTCCGTATGAGCTATATAGCGCTCTACCCTACACCACATTTCTACGCCCGAGGCAGCCGTAACGCAGCTCCGTCAGACAGCATAGAGGCCTTCCAAGGAGCCTCCTGGAGAGAAATTTCCCTTCGGTGCCGCACGCCGGCCGCTGATCGACCCACCCAACTCTAGCCAATCATAGTCGGCGCTGCGCGGTCCAATGGCCATAACCAGAGCCGCAAATACAGAGTTCGGTCAATGGAGGGTGCGGGTAGAGCCAGGGCATGCATCAGACGCAGGGAGAGGGCTTGGCATGCTCTCTTGGACAACCAGAAGCCGAAAAGAATGCCCTAGCAATGGTAGCGAGATAGTGTGAACCATAGGTATATGGTTTTAATAAGCGCGCAAGAGTTACGTAGTAACCCTTAAGGTTGAAAATAGGGTGCACGTGATGTTTCGATTATGATCATGCAGAAAGATATAAGAAACTTATGTGCCCCTCGAACTCTGTTTTGCTCGGACAAGGCGTGACCGCTCAGATGGCAGATTCCCGGCCCTCGGCGCCTGGCGTACGGATTATGTCGATCGTTCCGCTAGTCGCGCTCTTTCGCAATGATTTTGGATGACCATGACTGAAACATCACGTGCACCATATTTTCAGTCACCGACAGTTACTCCAACACACTTATTAATTTCGTTTCTCGCAACCACAGCCAGGGTATTATTTCCAGCTTCTGGTTGACCACATTCGAATTTGAGCAGACGCCCTGGAACACACCCAGCCCAC
The DNA here is from genome assembly GCA_037355805.1 of Ixodes ricinus. NCBI lineage: Eukaryota > Metazoa > Arthropoda > Arachnida > Ixodida > Ixodidae > Ixodes > Ixodes ricinus. The sequence continues at coordinate 65,970 of JAZHYW010022417.1, forward strand.
TTTCGGCCAATGGCGCCTTCTCATTTGACTCCTATACTTCCCAATGAATGGCCAAACTATCTACATATATGGCTCTGGCCATAACCACCGATCTCTATGACAATTGCTTTATCGCACATCCCGCTCCGCGAGTGAAGCCACCAGACGGCCATCTTGCATGCTGAAAAACCGTGTTTTTGGAGCGTTGCGGAGGCTGGCGACACGTTTTCTACTTGTTCGTCGTGATTCGCTGAAGTTCTTTAAAACCCTGTGTAAGCTGTGAGACTAGCCCTTGAGGACATGTGCAAATTTTTACGGAAGTGCAGTGTCACAGGAAAAAGGCACAACTCGTCGAAAGCAAGTTTTGCCGGTTTCATGGCGTGATCAAAGCTTTCTTGGCACGCCGAAGCGCTGCATCTCTGTGCCTTCGCACGCTTGGATACAGATCAAGAATCGGCGCTGCGGCAAAATTTCGAAGGTGTGTCGCATGTAGATGTCTTTGCGTTTTATATCGGCCACGGAGTTCTGGATCATCCAGCTGCTCCGGCAATTTGCTATTAATAAAGAGGGAAAACAATATTTATGGCTGATCTTATGCACTACTATCCAGGGGAAGCAATTTGTTATTCAATGCATGGGCAGGGACTCTCCGGAGACGGCAGTGGACGGTTCACTTTAGTGAAGACCTAGAGACTGCTTGCGCCGGCTGTCGGACGGAGGCACATAGAGATGGACTGCCAAGGTATAAGGCCGGAGCCAGAAACAAACTGGTTCCTGGAGGCTCTTGCCATTGGGACAGGGGTGGAAGCCAACATAGATTCGGCAGATGCAGCACAAGAACAGATCATTAGAGCAAGAATATGATACATATCGTGTCCCCTCCCAAAAAATGCAGTGTTTTATCACTGCAACAATAAACTATGGATTGCCGAACGTTCATTCAATGCCCAAGTGTAGCGCTAGCAGTCTGAACCAGATACCAAAGTTTCAGAACTAACCATCATCTCAATTAAAAGTTATGTGATTCTGTAAAAATTTAAATAGGGAAATTTGGCCCATTTCAGTTCGTTTGAGATGACTGGCGCCATTCAGGTTCATGTATTCGAGAACTTTATTGACTGCCATTTTCCGACAAAAACTTCAGAAATTCGCTTATAAATTTTCAATAAGACATTGGTTAATTTGGAAACTTTTGCATCTGGCTCGGACCGCTAGGATATCATTTGCGTGGAGAATCAGCGTTCACCTATGCATAGCTTACATTACATAAGTAATGGCCACCACAATCCAATTCAAACCTATGTGTTGCGGTATGCACATCCACTCGGCAATTAATTTCACGGCTACAAAACTGCCACAGTGAGGTCTCAGCATAGCACACGATCGCGAAATAAGAACTTTCCAGAGAGCTGCTCTGCCAACGGCATTCCTTCAGCTAAGATATGCAATGGCTGGAAAACAGCACTGTACCACTGGATGCTCAAACTGTCTACCTTCATTTGTAAGGAACGCAGATACAGAACTCTGATTACACATTTATCATCAGCAGAATTTATTTGAGACAAATGAGAGTAAGAAAAGAAAACCACAATGAAGATATATACACAAATGCATTACACAATGCAAAACTAAGTACATTTGACCAACAATACACAGGATGCAGAAAATCATGCAAAAAAATGAACATTTGAGTACAAAAAACTTTTCTGGCATACATGATGACGCCTACAGTCCGAGAATTCCGACAAAGATACACCGAAACAAATATTGCCAACAAGAATACGGAGCAACAGAAAATTGTGATCACCTAATTACAAGAGAGATATCTCAAAGCAGGTGTCATATAAATACATGACTATGAAGATTCCAGTGCAGGGAAGGAAGTAAGACCACTTTGAATATGATTGAGTTCAAACCAGCGTTGAACATGCATTATGGAATATTAAAAATTGGCACGCTGTCAACTGTAAAACCTGCACGGTGGTGGGGGAATACGACTATACTAAGGGGACAGCTTTTCTTGGCCATTTTGGAAAAGAGCTCACGTGCAAGTTCCATCAGTGCTTAAAATTGGAGAAGGCATAAGTGCCAGTGCCTTTGACTGCAATGGCAAGAAAAGTTGTCCCCGAGTATAGCAAAGTTCGAATTGGGAGCACGAACCACTGCAGTGCACACACACTCACAAATCAGTTTCCAGCCGAGTTGATTGCTAAAATGGAGAGGCATGCTACAGGACGTAAAAATAAAAGCCTAAAAAATTACTCCACACTAGAGTACCAGATCACAAAAGCAGAAAAAAAAACTATAGGAACTGAAATTCACACTATTTTTTTAGATAATTAAATTGAAGCTTTGGTCACACATTTATTTTCTGCAAGTGCGTATCTTTTATATACAGGAGTAAAAGAAAACATATTAGAAAACACCTCAAACGAGCTACACTGACCTATTTCAATCTAATGAAAAAGTTAAAGGTTTGTCATTGCACTGACCAACCTCTTGATCACTTCTGGCAAGGAAGTGCTCCCTACTCTTCGACACATTTGTGATTTTATTACCAGTAGCATTCAGATGAAAGGATTGTAAGCAATGCAAGAGTTTGGCTAGCGTGCACAATCAATGTGGTAACCATACTGGATATACAACTAACCAATCTGAGATGTCAACAAAGCAAAACCCCACTCCCTGCCACCCGATTAATGCAATCGTCTTTCGGTTCATTTACCACTGCTTTGGCACAGGCCCAACGAGGCAGAGGCATTGAAAATGCACAGGAACATTGCTGTCATTTGTAAGGCACTGCATTCCTGTCATTTTAGGGTACTGCAAGCATTTGTATATTTCAATTGAAATTGTGTATATCTCTGCACTGCAGATCTGGTCTCTTAGAAAGGGCCTTGGGACACATGTTCGACTTAAATTACTTTTCAACAATGTGTTAGATTATGGCGTCTCAGATGTGAATTCTGCGAAAATGCTCGGGGGCACAGCTTGCACTTAAATGGCTTTTCACCCGAGTGTGTTCGATTATGATAGGTCAGACTGGAATTCCTAGAAAAGGCTTGGGGGCATAGCTTGCACTTAAATGGCTTTTCACCTGAGTGTGTTCGATCATGCAAGACCAGAGCACTATTATGAAAAAAGGCTTGGGGGCATAGCTTGCACTTCCATGGCTTTTCACCTGAGTGTGTTAGATTATGGCAGATCAGACTGGCTTTCTGAGAAAAGACTTGGGGGCACACCTTGCACTTAAATGGCTTTTCGGAAGAGTGTGTTATATTATGCGTTTTTAAATTAGAATTCTGAGCAAAGACTTGGGGGCACAGCTTGCACTTAAATGGCTTTTCACCTGAGTGTGTTCGATTATGCACGATCAGAGCACTATTATGAGAAAAGGCTCGAGGGCACAGCTTGCACTTAAATGGGTTTTCACCAGTGTGTGTTCGATTATGGTAGATCAGATAGCCATTCTGAGAAAAGGCTTGGGGGCAGAGCTTGCATTTAAATGGCTTTTCATCAGAGTGTGTTAGATTATGCCTTCTTAAATGAGAATTCCGAGCAAAGGCTTTTAGGCAAAGCTTGCACTCAAATGGCTTTTCACCAGTGTGTGTTTGGTTATGGCTGGTCAGTCGGGAATTACAAGCAAAGGCTTGAGGACACAGTTTGCACTTAAACTTGTTGCTTTTGTGCTTCTGAGTGTTGCTTGGCACTTTGGACCTGGAGTGAGAGGACACGGGAGGATGCTGGCTCTTGGATTGTTCATCACCATGGGCAACCAGGTGGTTCACGATCCCATGCTGATCTTTGGTGACATAGGTGCAGGAACAGCACCCAAACCAGATGTCCTCAGTGGCTTTCAATGGGCAGCTGGTCTCTCCCAAAAGTGCAGGTCCCCCTCCTACAAGGCTTCATGTGTATTAGGACACTAGGAAAGCATAACAAAGATAGCCACGTTTTAGAAATAAGCAGTCATTACTGTAGTTCTGCATTAGCTGAGTGGTTGAATTTCATTTTTTCCCTTTTACTTCAGTTCAAAGCACTGTCTCGTGTTAATTCAACGTGGTTAAGTTTATTTAAAACCATAGTTTGCACGAAAATTAAAGAAAACATTCACTTGCCTTCAGATGTAGTGTGTTGCTCTCTACCTTCCAGAATGTTTTCAACAATACGACATGCTCAAGAACTACCAAATGGACACATCAGATGGGCAAGAACATATATTGTGAGAGTGACAAATGACATCTAAAGGACAAGTGAGTTTTTTCTGTTTGCACAAATTATAGATTTTTAATAAAACTTTGTGGCATGTTTTGCAAAGAAAAAAATTAGGAAGCAATGGCTGACTTTCCAGACTGTTCATTGTTTCCCAATGTTATCCTGGTACCTTGCAGAAAGCCCGCTTCCTCTATCTGATCTTCATCTTCCCGTACATAGGAACTCAAAATTTATCTTGCCTCACACTCTTTTACAACTGCCATGAACATCCCCTAAACTTCAATCCTAGTGCTTGCTTCCCTTCCCACGAAGAAATCCATATCACTTTGTACATTTTCATCTGAGCTCTGGGCTCAGCCGCAGACGCGGCCCTAGTGGAGGATCTCCGGATCGGCATGGATTTGTACGAGAAGCGCTGCTTCGTGCTATGGCCACCTGTAGTCTAGACTAGAGCACTGCACGAGCTGGAATTTCTAGGCCCGGCCCGGCCCGGCAGACACGGCCCGGGCCCAGCCCAAGCCTGACAATATTTTTAATTTCTAGGCCTGAGCCCGGCCAGAGTCCGAATAATTAAAAAATATGTGCCCGAGCCCGGCCCAAGCTGGAAAACTGAGAGATCGAAATTTTTTTTACACCATAAATATGCCGATTTAGATATATTTTCGAGATATGAGCGAAATATGCACATCATTTGTGAGTCTTTGAACTCAGGGCACCGAGTATTCATAAAACAAAAGAATGGAATTTTTTACTTATAAATATTTTAACAGATATTGCACTTTTTGTTGTTCAGTTCAATTTGTTTCACAGAGAAATTCCCTTCCCACATGTTTTTTGTAGAGAAACAATAAATTGTCCAGTGACTCTTTCTTCAGGCAAGTTCACCTTGTTTGCATGACGTAGCCCTCCGCGCTAAGGTTCCGTTCGCATCTAGCACTCGCAAGTGCACAGGATGCGTTTGGATAGAAAAGACAGTTTCTGGAATTCCTTCTCGTGCGTTCTCCAGAAGTCGCAAGGCTCAAACACTTCAGAGCACCAGTAGTCCTTCCTTGCCGTGCAGATACTCTTCCAATTCGTTGGTAGCTGCCTTGTCATCCTCCGCGTCACACCTGTCTTGAAACAACACCAGGCACCTTCTTTTCGAAGCGGCATCTCGAACGTCGTCGTCAGTCTCATCTTCATTTTGGTTCATTGCTTCAGTGACACGGGCAAGTAGCTCTCTGACGTGCGCGTAGACTTCAAGGCGCTCGTCCTTGGGCAACATGCGGAGTTGGCGGAACTGAGGCCAGAGAAGTGTGGCGGTCTTGTGGAGAAGAGAAATGTTCAGCTTCGTGTCCAGGAAATGTCGAGCCCAGACCTTGATCTTCTCGATTTGCACTGCCTCTACTGCAGACACTGGAGCATGTTGAAGATGGTTCTTCAAAGCGGAAGCATAAAGCACAACCAGAAGAAGTGTTGGACGTTTTTCCTCTGGAGCGCATCACTAGCATCTTTAAAGGGTTGCAGGAACTCGATTAACTCGTCAAGTGTTGTCTTGTTCACGCTTTTCATAACTGGATTGTTCCTTGACTCCAGTAGACCTTCTATCTATTCGAACTGAGAGCAGACGGACTTTAGCATGGATACCTTTCGCGCACGCGGTTGTCATTTTCTCCTTAACGTCCGTGGGTGCGGGAGGTTTACGGGTTTACGAACGACACTGAACATGTCTTTTGTGCACCGACGTTCTGGAGTCCACGGCAGTGAGAAATTTTCCTCATACAGGGCTCATAAATTTTGTCTTCTCAACAAGTTTGTAGAGCGTACGTGATGCCAAGCTCGCCGATTGTCGATATTGGCGCACCACCTTCCATTGCTGCCATTGGGACAAAGGGTGGCAGTATAAGAAATAAATGATAATGCAAGAAAAGTTTCTCTAGAAAGGTAGACTTGTCAAGTGTCCGTTTCTTATTGGACGGTTGGTAACATGGGCACGACATAGGTCGATTTTATTGGACACTTCGAACCCGGAAATCTTTTACAAGAAAAGACAATCCCAACCTCGCTAGTGCATATTCAAAAGGATTCGTAAAATATATATATATATCTAGGGTATATTAGCATGTTTTTGGTGGCATAGTAAGGCCCCCGCAGAAAGAACAAAGTCAAGGTCACGCTTCTCTTTTTTTTAGTTTGAAAAGCTGAGGAAAAATACAATCATGTTGTACCCTGCGACCGGAGTGCCCTCGATTTCTTGCCCAAACTCTCCCACTATGATGGTGGAGTCCATACGTTTTCTTTTATCCGCTTGAAGGCTTTCTAACTCCAAGATGCCTTTTTGTTATCGTGAACGGGACTGTAGTGACTTTGCACACTGCCTTTTTAGTTTTCAATTAACCTAAAAGATGAATGAACTAACGTTTTGTGTTCAACAATTTAGAATTTACGGCATACAACTGCCCAGGCACGGCCCGGGCCGGCGCGGCTTGAAAACTTTTTGGTTCAAGCCCAAGTCCGGCCCGGGCCCGAGAAAATGCGTGCTGCCGGGCCGGGCTCGGGCTTTCGGGCTGGCCCGGACCCGTGCAGTGCTCTAGTCTAGACACAGCCACTTTACTCTCCTCATGAAAAAAGTTGAAATGAAAAACTTACCAAGACTTAAGGACTGGATCGATTCCATTCAAATTGCTGGCTGTGATCAGGTTCGCAAGTAGGCAAGGCCGATCGCGAAGGAGGTACGGGACCACTTGAGATGACTAGGACCAAAAGCAGAGAGCAATCACTGTAATCAAGAACAAAGCAGGCACACCCCCAAGCACATCAAGTTAGCCAGACAGCTATGAGGATAACACACAAGAGACACACATCCACAATTTTATATCAATGACAAATGAATGAGAAAATGAAATGCTGTGCACCTAGCAGTGGGTGCTCGCTTGCATATGTTAACACAATCCGTTTTCTTGCTTTCTCCCACATTGTTATTACAGTAAAACTCCTATCAGTTAAAAGGGAGACTGGCAAAAGATAAAATCTGAGATAACTATGCCACTGGAATCATTGGCAGTCAGCAGCGGCAGTGGCACCTACGTCTCCGTGCTAATCTGTCTTCATGCCATTACAGTGTCTAGCTGCAAAACGATGCATCAGTTCCAGCAAGGAATGGGAGCATCGCCACAGAAAGCCTAAGCGATTGACAATCACCAACACTGGCATGCCCCCTCGCCACAGACAAGCAGGGACACAAGAAAAGGGCATAGCGGGACCGCTTATCTATTGGCAGTCAGCAGCGGCAGTGGCACCTAGCTTCTCCGTGCTAATCTGTTTTCACGCCATTGCAGTGTCTCGCTGCAAAACGCTGCATCAGTTCCAGCCAGGAATGGGAGCATCGCCACAGACAGGAAAGCCTAAGCGATTGACAATCACCGACACCGGCATGTACCCTCGTCACAGCCAAGCAGGGATATAAGAAAAGGGCATCGCGGGACCGCTCATCTATTGGCAGTCAGCAGCGGCAGTGGCACCTGCTTCTCCGTGCTAATCTGTCTTCACGCCATTACAGTGTCTCACTGCAAAACGCTGCGTCAGTTCCAGCCAGGAACGGGAGCATCGCCACAGAAAGGGAAAGCCTAAGCGATTGACAATCACCGACACCGGCATGCCCCCTCGCCACAGCCAAGCAGGGATATAAGAAAAGGGCATCGCGGGACCGCTCATCTATTGGCACGTCAGCAGCGGCAGTGGCACCTGCTTCTCCGTGCTAATCTGTCTTCACGCCATTACAGTGTCTCGCTGCAAAACGCTGCGTCAGTTCACAGGCCAGGAACAGCGAGAGCCATCGCCAAGCAAAGAAAAGGGAAAGCTCTAAGCGACTTGACATATCACCGAACACCGTGCACTGCCACCCTCGCCACAAGCCAAAGCAGGGCATCATACAGAAGAAAGGGCATCGCGGGACCACTCATCTATTGGCAGTCAGCAGCGGCAGTGGCACCTGCTTCTCCGTGCTAATCTGTTTTCACGCCATTACAGTGGCTCGCTGCAAAACGCTGCATCAGTTCCAGCCAGGAACGGGAGCATTGCCACAGAAAGCCTAAGCGATTGACAATCACCGACACCGGCATGCCCCCTCGCCACAGCCAAGCGGGGACACAAGAAAAGGGCATAGCGGGACCGCTCATCTATTGGCAGTCAGCAGCGGCAGTGGCACCTACTTCTCCGTGCTAATCTGTTTTCACGCCATTACAGTGTCTCGCGGCAAAACGCGGCATCAGTTCCAGCCAGGAACGGGAGCATCGCCACAGAAAGCCTAAAAGATTGACAATCACCGACACCGGCATGCCCCTTCGCCGCAGCCAAGCAGGGACACAATTAAGAAAAGGGCATAGCGGGACCGCTCATCTATTGGCAGTCAGCAGCGGCAGTGGCACCTGCTTCTCCGTGCTAATCTGTTTTCATGCCATTACAAGTTGGTGCTTCCTCTTTAATCATTTTGATCATTCTACGGTTGTTGCTACTGCCACTGCTGACATTTCTAGTGCCTTCGAGTGTGCTGTTCTTGAATACTATGTAATAGGATGATGACGATGAGTGCATATCCTGCCATGCGACACTTCCCGAGGACGTTTGTTTTTAACTTGTGTAGAATGCGAGTTCAGTTATCACTTAGGTGAATGTTTTGAAACCAAAACAACTGAGGCAAAGAAAGCAGCCGCCAAAAATCCTTGGGTATGCCCAACTTGCAAGATCTCTAAAACGAGACGTGGTCAGGCACCGGAAAAAATCAAAGCAAAGTAAAGAAACTAAAGATAACGAAGAAGGAAACATGCTGGTGGAAATAAACACGAAACTTGCTGCACCTATGGAAATGAAGAGTGCTGTAGAGAACATTGAAAAAAAAAGTACAGAATGTGTCAGACAAGTACGATGGACTACTTGCTGAGATGCGCACTCAAAGACAAGAAATAACGGACCTTAAAGGGACACTCAAGTGGTTTTTGAGTTCGTGTTTTGATGATGACAGCTGAATTTAGACGCCCCAAGTATCCCTAAAAACCAAATAGTATAGTCATACGGTGATTATTTCTTTAATAAAATGTAATTGAAGGCCGCCAAACCTCGGATCCATCCGAAAACGAAACCACTCTCATTGGTCCTCGCACGCTTATCAAAAGTATCTCGGGCCAATGGCGTTGGACGACGTTCCGTCGCGCAGTGATCCGGAGGTAGCCGCATCGGCCGAACCTCTTTGTCATTCGATTGAGCTTCGATCATGGCGGCGTTCTCTACGCTCGAGGACCTGATGCCGTTGGAGGTTGAAATTCTTCGGCGGACAGCCGACCTGGGGATGATTCCCCAGGTCGGCTCCGACGTGCGATGTGGACGATAGCAGCGCTTCGGAGTCCTGTTCGGGTTCCGAGGACGATGAAACGCAGACCTTTTCGGGCGTTCTTCGATTTGCGGTTGGGGCAGGTCGTAATCAAACCAACGTTTGACATCGCAGCGTTACCTCTGTTACGTGATGTCAAACGATGTCGCCACGTTGACTTTCGCCTCGGGAGGACGGGGGAAGGCTGGTTCAGACATGTGCAACGAGCGCGTACCTACGACTGCGTCCGTTGCAACAGGAGCGACCGGAACGACAGCTCTGCGCCGCGCGTACACACCTGCAATTACTACAAGCACAGCGGGTCGCCGTCAGCTGTTTCAGCGGCCCCTCTAAAAAGGGGACGCACTGCTACTCAATGCCGTAACAGAATAGAGACAGACAGTTTTCTATAGCCTAAAGCTTTATTATTGATTTTTCTTGATAGGCTTGCAGGGTGCAGTAGATGAAAAAAAGAAAATAAAAAGATGCCGTACGCCGTCTTGGACGATCACGACTCTATACACGACATTGCAATAGTACAAATATCGCCACACGCATTTTCTACGATTATAAAAGACAATGTAATCTTAGCAGCGATATAGCAACGTAGAAATATGATTTCGTGATCAGATAGACGTTGCAATCATTCAGGATTGCTAACACTAATAACTTTTCTCCGGTGATGAAAACACGTGAAACTTCGCGTCCTTTATACGGTACGCGCCAGTAATACCTTGAACTTGAACACACGCATGAAATGCGCTAAATAAGAAATCCAGGCGATGTTCGAGGACACAAATGCTTAGAAAGCACCACTGTAGTCGAAGTAAACAAACACGACGGCACGGGCGTTTCTGCTGTCTTGAGAGTGCCGCCACGGCATCGCCGCACGAGTAGGTGGAGCTTCCCTTCTAGTACGTGCTGGGTTATCATAACGACACACGACGAAAATTCACAGTCAAGGATAGCGCTTTTACGCGGAACGATGAGCTTTCACCACGCCGTCCACGTCGATGATCAACACCGACGCCATGTGCGCGCAGATACGTGCGCTTCCGCGATCGGAGGAACGGGAAATTCACCCCCGCGGAAGACAGGCAAGGAGAAAACGTAGTCCCTTGTTTGTGAAACGATAATTGCAGTATCGCGTATTCTAAACTAGAACTATTTTACGTCTTGTGAAATTACCATGCACAACATATTTAAATAAACTGAAAATTATTTCTTTAGCGAAACTTTACAAAGGCCGCCAAAATTTTCAAACATACGATAATTTCATTGGTCCTCGCAAGTACAGGAAAAAGTCCGCACGTATTTTATTCCTGCGTGATTAATAGGCGGTTCTGCCTTTTGAAACTGAAGATACTCATTCACTGACACTTCCTTAACGCCATCGCACCAAAAAGTAGCTTCCCCAAAACCGCTTGAGTCCCCCTTTAAAGGGGTACGGAAACAAAAACTGAAATATTCAAGTTTCGTTCGGAAATGAGTCAAGCATGACGAAAAATAACCGCAAATGATAATCGCACATTTGTATTTTGAACGACTGGCTATATTTTTCGTTCTAAACGGTGCACTCGAGCAAGCGCTAGAAGAGAAGCGAATGGAGAGCGCGATGCGTCATGGGATATCCGGCGCAAACAAACACAGAAAGAAAAGATTCCCCGCATTCGTGACGTAGCAAGGCTGGCGTTTGCCCTTGGTGGCGTTGTCAGCGTTGTGGTGGTGTCAATAGCGTCAGCACGTTACAACCGAGCCGTTCGAAGTACCCGTGGGGTCACGAGCGTGTGGCTGGCCCAAGGAGCACATAGCTTCCACAGCACTGTGAGCTTAGGGGTGAACGTGGTGGGGAAAGCAACTTTTGTTCGAGTTTTGAGTGACGGGCTAATCTTCTAGGGGAGAATGGCTGCATCCGGATGCACAAACGAGGGTCTGAGAAAGGGGGAGTCCTTCCTTTCCGTCTTCTTGGACCGTTTGGTACAATGCACGATTTGTGAGTTGAGCTAGGAGGAAAGCTAAGAAGGAAAATGTTGAAATTCCAAAGAGCGGCGCTGCTCCGAAGGAATCTGCTACGTCACGACTACGTAGCAAGTTCCCCAACGTTGCTAGATTACCTCCCAAATAGGCTCCGCATGCAGCTACCAGGTGCACATTGAAAGATTGTTTATTTAGCTTTAAAATTAGTTTTCTTGTGCCTTTCGACGGAAGACGTGTTTTTGAGGTTAGGGTGCAACATGCAACACATTCCAGCTAGAAAATGAGTGCTGTAATTTTGTTTCCCTGCCCCTTTATAGAACGCATACAAAAGGTAGAAAACACTGATAATGAAGAAACAAAACCGCTCAAGCAAAAAATTAATGACCTTGAACAATACAGCAGGCTGCAAAACCTTCAAATTCATGGCCTACAATATTCGGTGAATGAGAACTTACTGCAGAAGCTGAACGACCTAGCCTTAGAGCTCGACCTACCGCCACTAACTGAAGAAGAACTGGAAGGACTACACAGGTTGCCAACAAAGCCCGAAAAAACACCAGCTGTGTTGATCCGTTTTTCTACACGAGCAACAAGAGACCATTGGCTTCAGAAAAGAGGACAGCTTCGGGGAAACAGGCCACAAGTCTATGAAAATCTGACGGCACAGAACAAAACGCTACTGTGGCTGGCGAAGACGGAGGCCAAAGAAAAGAGCTACAAGTACACATGGCAAAAGAACGGATGGATATATGTAAGAAAGAAGACTGGTGATAGTGCTATCAGGATCAACAGCGAAGACGAACTGACAAAAATACGTTGAAGATTGAAAACTTTTGTTTTTATCTTTTTCCTTCTTTTTATACTTTCTAACTAATGGAAAAGTCCTCCACTGATTGCTGTTTTTACAACTGTGAACCATTTAATAAACTTATGAGAAATAACACACTCAAAAACAAGCAAAACATGTCCTTTTCTCATCTAAATGCAAGCCTTATAAATAAAAATGACGACATTGAACTGTTCATGAATATACTGAATCATAACTTTGATATTTTGGTATTTATGGAAACGTGGTTTACTGGGGTTGGTGATACTGTTAGCTTTAACAAATATACCGGCGAGGGAATTTATCGTGAAAACCGGAAAGGGGATGGTGTGTCGCTATATTTTCGTGATGGCCTAACATATAAAATTGTTCCGGAGTTCACTTGTGTCAACTATAATTATGAATTGTTAGTTGCCAAATGCTGTAAAATGGTTGGGGTTGCAATATACAGACCACCGTGTGGATGACTGCAGGTTTTTCTCGATTTTATTACACATTTAGTAGATTATATTGCAGCAGTTAACTTGAACATTGTCACAGCAGGCAACTTGAACGTAGATCTGATGTCTGAAGACCGCTCGAATGTTGAACTTCTTGAAATAATCCAGTCTTCCAGTTGTGAAAACGTGATTAATTTGCTTGCTAGGATAACATCACATACAGAAACATTAATTGATATTTGTATAACCAACTGCCAAACTGATGACGCGTATGCAGGTGTATTTTCACTTGACTTAAGTGACCATTTTCCCATATTCTGTTTTATACACTACGACTACTCAGGAAACAAGAGATCAAACCCACATGAGAACATAACATATCGCGACACGAGCAACCAAAATACGAAGCAATTTTACGCTCTCGTTTCTAAGATAACTGGGACTACGTTTTATCCGAACTGGACCCTGATAAGGCATATGACAACTTTGTAGTTAAGATAAGAGGTCATTATGATGCAGCATTCCCTGTAGTTCATCACAAAAAGCACAGTATATCCAAGGAACCATGGATTACCACAGAATTATACATGAGAATAACAAAGAGAAATAGGCTATTCGATAAGTTTATAACAACTAAAGACATTAAAGTCCTAGCCGAGTACAGAAAAGTGTGCAATAAAGTAGCTGCAGATCTAAAGAAAGCAAAAATCAGGCATTACAGAAATAAATTTTTTATCTGTCCGAAATAGCCTTGAAAAAATATGGAGTATAGCTAACGACCTTATATCATCAGTTGCCAAAGTCATTCCAAACGAACTCACAATTGAAGGTCACACCTATTCGCACGAGTCATTGGCTGAGAAGTTTAATTCCCATCTTTAGACTGCTGGCGCTAGTGCTCCTTCACTAACTCACAGTGAGCTCTATGAAACTTTTATTAATATGAATCAAACTAACCCTATTTTTATGGCACCCACCAGGGAGAGCGAGATCAGAAACATAATTATCTCATTAAAAAACACAGTGCCAGGCTTTCACGACCTGACTGTAGCCCACATCAAAGCAATAAACGACATGATATGTTCTCCTTTTGCGCATATATGTAATAGAATCCTTGAAACAGGCATATTTCCTCATAAAATGAAAAGCTAGGGTATGTGTCATACATAAAGGAGGTGCACTAAGTATTCTAAATAACTATCGGCCAATTTCGATACTGCCATAATTTTCAAAGGTCGCTGAAAAAAAGATAAACAGTAGGTTTTCTAACTATTTATTTGACAAAAACATCATAATGCCTTGCCAATATGGATTTCAGAAAGAAAAAGCCACAGAATCGGCTCTGTTGAACATAAAAGGAAAATGAATCACTAATATGTAGAGCCCTGCGCGGATAACAATCTGAGTATCCGCATCCGATCCACATCTGCAGACTTCGTATCCGCATCCAAACCGCATCCGCAAACTTTTTACATTATTGTATCCGTATCCGATCCGCATCCTCATACTTTGTATCCGTATCCGAACTGCATCCGCAAAATGTGGAACCATGTCGATGTTCTTACTAACCACCAGAGGTTACGATTACATTTAGACTAGCAAAATCAGCGGAAATCACGCCGACCGCGTACTTCCCCGCCACACGCAGAATCGAAAACTTTCACCTGTGGCCCCTTAACTCTCCCCTGAAATCTAAACGCCTAAAAAAAAGGTGATAAAAATTTTAAAAAAAAGTTCGGAATGAGAGGAGGAGAAGCAGTGAAGGAAGACAAAATCCTTTCTGTGATGTTACCGAGCGTATGCAGCCGCGTCGAGTCTCACGGTGTTTCGTGTCAGCCAGCGGGCAGATGCGCCGCTAAGTCAGAGTCCAAGGCCTGATCGGATCGACTAACGTGTTGTTCGAGAAAGATTGCGCCCTGCAAGCACCCAAATATATATATTATAAGAAAACATTTTTTTTTTTTTGCTTGGGATGGTTACGGAGGTTGCGCGCGACAGCCGCTGGCATTGCTGCCGCCCTGGCGTCGTAACCGGACGGATATGAACAACCAGACTTTCTTGGCTAGAACTCTAAACATACAAAAAAGAAACAGGCAATCTACGGGCTGCCTATGTGCACCCGGCGCTGATTCCGAAACTTTCAAACCGTGGCGCCACAGGGTCGCGCTCGCTGTCGAAGCACTTCTTTTTTTTTTGGTTTCATGACCACACCACTCTTTGCGGAGAGGGGAATGTTTCTTCTACTTTATTGTGACTTGTTCGTTTGAGGTTTTCTTCGCCCGGAGGAAGTCTTCCGCTCTTTCCCTGCTAAAGAAGTAGATTTCTCGGGACGATTGATGCCCTGCATTCTTTACTTTTTCTTTTTCTATAGATAGAATTTTTGACGAGATGAAATGCATTAACTAAAGCGATCTTCAGTAAGAATCAGATCTTTCTTAGGATTCCTATCGTTTCTTCGAAACGCGTTTTGTGGAAAAATGTTTCGTGGACAACTTTTCACAGACGTACATTTCATGGACACGCGGTTCGTCGACGCTGTACGTTTTGTGGGCACATGCCCCTGCGACGTTTTGTCAACAACGTACTTCTTTACTAAGCCGCTAAAAGCTAGAGCCCGATTCACTAAAGCGTGTTTAACCAAACCATGTCTCCCTCCCCCTGTAATCCAGGCGAGACGCAAAAAGTTTGTTACGAAAATAGTAGGGTTGTGTGCGACAAAACGTCTCAGGTTTTTCGATGAAACGAACACGGGAAGCCTTTTGATCGAACGTTGCATGTCGACGAAACGATCTATAGATGAAACGCCAGTCGACGGACTGAATGCCACCAACAAAAATTTAGATGCGGATCCGCGGATATCCGCATCCGCAGCCCCTGACATCCGCATCCGATCCGCAATCCGCCAAAATCCGTCTAATTTTTATCCGTATCCGCCAGTTTAGTGCGGATATCTGCGGATATCCGCGGATATGCAGGGCTCTACTAATATGGAGTCTCACGTTTACACACTCAGTATATTTTTAGACTTTTGCAAAGCGTTCGATCCTATAAAGCATGACATTCTTATAGGAAAATTACCATGGTAGTGAGTAAGGGGAATAGCTCTTGACCTTATCAAAAACTATTTATTCAATTAAACTCAATTAACTGCCCTGAATGGTTTTAGATCGCAGATTTCCCACATACAGTACGGTGTCCCACAAGGCTCCATCCTTGGACCTTTGTTATTCCTGATATATATATGATATAGTTAACTTGCTGCTTACTCTCTATATTATATTGTATGCCGATAATACTAATGTGTTCTTTTCCAGAGATAATCTGCAAGAGCTTGAAGAAACTGCAAATAGCTGGCTTAATGAACTATCTGTATGGTTAGAGTCTAATCAGCTAGAATTAAACACAAAGAAAACAAAATATGCAATATTTAGGTCAAAGAACAAACTGTTGCAGTATAAACCACTTATTCACTTTCTAAATTCAACAATAGAGTCTACTACGGCACGCAAATTTCTTGGAGTATGGTTTGAGAAATTTTTAAGTTGGACAAATCATGTAAAGAACCTAAGATGTAACATCTCAGGTTCAATTGGAATGCTGTGCAAACTAAGAGAATAAGTACCGAACTGGCTCAAACTACAACTGTACTCTGCTCTTGTATATTCTCGGTTACAATACTGCGTTTTAGTGTGGGGCACAACAAAAACAAACAATGGAAAAAATATTCCTTTTACAAAAGAAGGCAGCAAGAATTATTGACAATTTAGGCTACATCAAACATACAGCACCCACATTCGAAAAATACAAGTTACTACCAATAGAACATGTCCTCTCACATAAATTGGAAATCATAATTTTTGATCAGATCAAGCAAGATGAGACATATTTCTTTGATACTTATCTTCATAGACCTGCGGAATACGATCTCAGGCAAACCAATTATACAAAACCAAATGTTAGAACTACGGAACTCAAAAACTAGATTACCAAATTCCTGACCTTCTAAATAAACACCCAAGGATTGTACAAAAAGCACAGCAGTG
Organism: Ixodes ricinus; assembly: GCA_037355805.1. NCBI lineage: Eukaryota > Metazoa > Arthropoda > Arachnida > Ixodida > Ixodidae > Ixodes > Ixodes ricinus. The sequence goes on from JAZHYW010022417.1 coordinate 82,794, forward strand.
TAGAACAATCCATGTGTTCAGGAAAAAAGTCAAAACATATTTCCTTGAGGCTGATCGCCTACCTTAGATTGTTGTAAGATAATGTAACTTTTATGTGTGCTCACTGCAAATATAGTGCCTTCAATATGTCTTCCTTTCATGGTGTTATGAAGTGTTGTGATGTGTTAATGTCAGATGTGCGTTGGATGATATTGTTGATAATGACAATGTTACTGTCAATGAATGCAGTTTTCTTTTTTTTCTTTTGTTTGTTCCTATTTCTTGGTTTTTATTTTGACGCATTGCTTATGTTCATATGTTTATACGGATGATATTGATCAGAATGGTTCACAGATGTCTATGCTTATTTTAATTTTGTTGCTTAATTATTGTATGCTGTTTCTGTTGACTGCCATAGAGGGGGAGGGGGAGGGAGAGAGGGCGGGGGGGCTGGCAGCCACGTCAGAGGGTTTTTTCTGCCTTCTTTTGCTGCAGACCGCTAGACACATGTATGACACATGTATGTCTGAAATAAACTAAACTATTCTATTACCTTTCCCTATATATTTGTTGAATTTGTTCTGCAGAGAGCGCTTTATTTTTCTAGATAAATCGGACTGAACCTTGGGACCCTCAGATCCACCCATACAGGAAGCCTCTTTCCAAAAAATGTTTTGAGTGTTGCTTAATGCTCAACATTACGGGCATTCGCACAGTGCAAAGTTTAAAAAATTCCTTTAAATTGAATTGTTAAAAAAAATGGGAACAAATTGGCAGCTACGGCAAATGTCAAGAATTACAAGAAACAAAAAGACACTACCGTAAAATACAGGGGAAGCGTCGACCCCGTTTTCATTGAAAATTGGGTTAATCTAGACATGGGCGCTTTTCCGGCCCAATCGGGCAGTTAACATATAATTTCTGAATTCCAAAGTTTGGGAAATGTAAATAGTTGGCACTGGAACGAAGTGGGCACTTCTGCGGTATTTTTTGGTAATTAGCAAATCAAATACCTAAATTGTGCTAATTTGTTAATTAGTAAAAATAAACATGGTTTCCTTAGGAAGCTTGTTAAGACTCATCCAGAACTCTTATATCAGTCCACCTTGGGAAGAGTTGAAGGAATACTTAAACGAAATTTGAAATGTACCCGTCGTGTTCAGAAATAGGTTCAATATGATCCACAATATCCGTAAATGACAATCGCACGTTTCTAGCTTGAGCCTGATGGCTGTATTTTTCCTTATAAATGGCCCACTGTGGCAAACGCTCGGAGAGCGGCCAGGGAGAGCACATCACATCCGCAGCAATCGTGACGTAGCTTGTCTTGGGACCTTACGTCCGAACGCAGCGGACGCAGCGAGCTGTCCCAGCCAATCCCGCTCTGTGGACGTAGTCCGTGATACGCTTTCCGCGCGTCGCTCTGCCCCCTCTCCAAGGTCACGTGACATTCCCACGGCCTTGGATAGGCCCTGATGGCTCGTAGCACCTGCTGAAAGCAGCCGAAGCACGATCGGGCCATTGCGAGTAACCCCAAAGCTGCCTTTGTACAAATTTTGAGTGACGGGTTAATCTTCTATAGTCTTGTAGAGGGACAATAGCGACTTCTGGGACACACAAAGAGGAGTCTCGGGGAGAGGGACTTTCTCCTGCAGATCTTCTCGGGTCGTGGCCGGAGGCGAGACAGTTACCGTCACTACCTGTCAAGGCTCCTAGACGGACATTACAAACGAGGCGTTAGCGACATCCACCAGGTGCTCTTTGCTAATCGTTTAATTTGTTTTAAAATTCCTTTTTGTGTCTTTTTCAACAAGAGATTGGCATGTGTGATGTGATAATGCTCCCTTGAACACGAATAGACCACGAAATAAGCGTCGAAATTTCATTGTAGTATCTCTTTAAAGGGATACTCCAACGGAATTTTGGCGCTTCTTTGGTCTCTATGCGTTCAAGGATCAGTATCACATCGGACGCACCAATATCCTGCTAAAAAAGACACGAAAAGGAATTTTAAAACGAATTAAACGATTAGCAAAGAGCACCTGGTGGATGTGCTAACGCCTCGTTTGTAATGCCCGTCTATGAACCTTGACAGATAGTGACGATGACCTGTCTCGCCTCCGGCCAAGACCCGAGAAGATCTGCAGGAAGAACTCCCTCTCCCCGAGACTCCTCTTTGTGTGTCCCAGAAGTCGCTATTGTCCCCCTACAAGATTATAGAAGATTAACCCGTCACTCAAAATTTGTATAAAAGCAGCCGCTTTGGTGGCTAGAACGACTACGACATCCTCTCGACGTCAGCCTCGCTGCAGCTTTGCTCGTCCCGAGACGAATTACATCACGATTACAGAGAATGTCACGTGCTCTCCACTGGCTGCTCTCCGAGCGCTTGCCACAGTGGGCCGTTTATAACGAAAGCTACTGCCACCAGGCTCAAAATACAAACGTGCGATTGTCATTTACGAATATTGTGGATCACATTCAACCTATCTTTCAACACGACAGGTACATTTCAAATTTTGATGAAATATCCCTTTAAAGGGGAACTCCGCCGATTTTTCGAGCTACCTAATCCAAAGGCATCATCTGAATGCGGATGGCTTCCTGATTCCGAAATGCTATCTCGTTCTCCCAGATTCACTCTAGTTAATTAAAAAAGTGATATTTTATTTGCTGCCGAAGCCGAATTTCGTTCTCCCTAGGTTTTCCCCAGTTTTCCCCGCCACCCAAGCGTGACGTCACGGGTGGGCAGCGAGGCGCGCGGCCGGCAATCGGGTACGCTCGCGCCCGCCTTTCTCGCATCTAACAGCGGGAAAACCTGGGCGTTCGTGCTATTTGAAGTTGATAATAATCTTTATTCGCACAAAGTATGACCTTGGCCTACGTGCTGAACTATAAGAAAGTAAAAAAAAATGGCAGCAATGGAAATTTTGGTAAAACCGTTTTTGCAACTCGGTACGCTCAAGCCGCGGCTCGCCAGTTTCGTGAAATCGCTAGTAAATCCGTTCTCTTTTTATTAAAAGATGGCTGGCGAAGAATGTTCGAAGAGTCGCGCAATACATTTTTTGACAAATTGCCAAAGCACCACGGAAAATGCTCGGAATGTGGGTACAGGTGCCCCACACGCTCGTATAACCTGAAGGAACGTGCCATTTTGTTTCAGATTTTCTTTAGAAAATTTACTGTTGCAGTTCTCCCTGGTGCTTAAGTAATTTAGCAAAAGATCTATAGACTATTTCTGAAAAGCGCTTCTGGTCGATGCCATTTTCAGCGTTCGTGCGTATGGCGTGTACTTTGCTCGCCTTCCAAGCGACGAACATGTGCGTGCTGGGCTGGGACCTAAGACATGTAGACTGCGATTCTTGTCAACAATGAAATCTATAGAATGGAATTAACTGCATTCATGGAGATCAGATGGCAGGTTACTGGTCATGAAGATCGTGTTAAAATTACAATTAAAAGAGCTCCGCAACCCAAACATCAAGGTGCAATGGAATGCGTATAAAATGCACAAATACACTGTTCATCGTAAAATAAAGAATATTTGCTTGAAGGCACAATAGTGCGTAAGGTACAGAAATACATAAAAACTTTTAATTCAAAATAATTAAGTTAACAAAAGTTACTAAAAAAATGTGTACCCGTATTTTTTTATTATTGGAGTAGAATGCAACGCGTTCGAACACCCATCCACGAGAGCACATGGGAAGGGGGTAATTATATATAAGATATTTTTTAATTAAGTTTTTATTTAGCACAGTTTCCATCGACTGTAAATTTGCATGCCTCCCCTCAACGACATTAATATTTTCATGGTTTTAAAAAAAACTTTTCAGCCCTATATAAAATTGTTTCCGCAATAGATCATCACTTCTTCTGCAGAGAATATTGCACGCCAACCATTTGACAAACCAGGCAAAGGCTCTATCGTATATTACTGGAGCTCGACACCTGCTTCATAAACCTCTGCAATAGCAGACAAAAATAGCAATATGTCGAAAGTCATGTCCAAATTCAGACTTGAACTTTGTTTAGACGTTTCACTTCTCGTCTTCAACATATCGGCCGCGTGAGTGGAACTCCGAGAGTAGCCCGAGCTAGATTCAACGTCTGAAACAAACATAGTGTTTATAAAAAAATAAAAACAATCATTGAACCCATTGTGAATAACAAATATGACTGTCCAAAATGTCGACTATAGTGCTATATTGTGTACTATTTTTCTCGATATTATTAGCGCTCTTCTTTGGACGGATTTCGTGGTGGTCACAGCCGGCTTGAGTTTGCGCTTGCCGCTCTTGAAACTGTTCCAGCTGCTGAAGGATACTCAACTCGCAGCACGCGGCTATAAAGTATTCCGAGCATAAGTGAAAATGTTTCACGTGACACTAGTTCTCTCGGCACACAGCTCGCGCAAAAGTACCTTGACGTGGCCGGCCTCCATTGCTTCCGGGGAACGCTTTTTTTTCTCCCATGAAAACAAGGGTAAAAAGAAGCTTTTCCCGGCACTGTTCCTACACTCTATCGCGGAGCACAAATTGCTACCCATATTGCAAAGGAACTTTCAACCTTGAAGCTGCGAAAAAATAATCTCGATCGCTGGCGCCCGGAAAGCCACTTCGCGGCTGCCGGAGTCGCTCGTCCTCCTGCCCACCCGTGACGTACGCGGGTAGGGAAAAGTAGGGATTTTTCAGTGTTGCCAGTAGAGAGTCGCCTCCTGGAAACCTCGCGCCCGGCGTAACTTGAAAATTCAATAACTTCACGGAAAAATTTTATTTTTATACAATATTTTGGTTATCAGTTGAGAAGGGGTTTTTGATGCGGTCTGCAAATTTCCAGCCAAATCGAAGCCTACCGAAAAATCGGCGGAGTTCCCCTTTAAAGCATCTGTGAAACATGAAAATGCGCAGTTTCTACTCGTTCATCAGGCGGAAGGCTGGCGATGCAAAAACACTGATGATTTTGTTACCATCGGCATTTTCACATTGCCAGCCTTCCTCCTACTTAACGAGAGGGAACTTTAGCACATCCCTACGCTTCGCACATGCTTTGCCTTCCTATGATTGACTAATCTTTGAGTTTGTAATGACGCTCAGCAAGTTTCTAGTCAGGACCATACGTTCATTTTCACTAATTCGTGGTTATTTTCTGCAATCTTCAACGTCCCTCGTGGACGGCAGTCTGTTCCTGAAAAGATTACTTAATTTCTCGAACACCCTAGTAGTAGAAACTTTTAAAAGCGTTTGCAGAAACAGCTAGTATAGTCTGCAATGGAGTGACCAACTTTGGAAGATGCTGCATCCACACCACTGCACCTGGTCTTACGCGAGCAGGGGAGAAGGCAGATGTTGCAGTTCCCGAACGTACGGTCCAAGAATATATAGATGAGTGTTAAAGAGTAACGAAGTTGAAATGCAAACTGCACAAAGCCTGATCGTTGCAGCTATGGCTCTCTGTAAGGGAGCCTGAGTTGCTTGTTTGTTTTCCCTGGAACCGGGTCACTCGTCACAATCCAACTCGTCACCGGAAAGCTTGTTACAACTTGTCACAGAGGCCTTCTCGATCTTGGTCATCTTGTCATAGGAATACTCGGCACAGGTGGCCGCTTGTCACCGGAAGACTGTTCGCACTCATCTTTGTTTTGGAAGGAGCAAAATCAACCTTGCTTTACACAAAATAATCACAACGCTCGGAATTAGTGCTACCATGTTTTTACCAGGGCTGGGCAGAGATACTCCAAAAAGTATTTGGGAATACAAATACTGAGATACATGTGTTTTAAGGCCAAAATACAGATACTGAGATACATTTGCCTTTTATGCAATGGGATATCCCTGAGATACTTCCGCAATAACGGCGAAAAAGTATTCCGGAATACAGATACAGATACTTATAGAAATACATTTGTTCCCGAACAATGCTACGTGGAGAGGGTGCAGTTTGTGGCGAATGCGAAAGGTAATTCATGCTTGTGCTCCTCTTTTGTGCCATTTTATGCACTACCCATTACCTCGAACTCTTTATCTATCATTGATTCCGCTAAAAAAAGACATGTCACCTCCGTTGAACCACATAGTTACAGAACGGTAAAGACTGCGTACCATGCTTGACAAAAGGCGTCTGCCCGAAATGAACCCAGTTTTGCCGTGAGGGTGCATCTCAAACTGTCACATCATGAGCCTCTGAGTCACCCATAGTGTAGGGAGATTGGACAACAGGGCCATACTGTTTCTCCACTCAATTCGTTTAGAGCATTCATTCCACTAAATTGGAAAGAGTGGAGGGCTTTGTGAGAGGAGCTGATTTTGTTATTCTTGCAAGTAACCTTCTTTAAACCACAATTTTTTTTTTATTGTTGGTGATTGAGATGGATTATATTATAGGACAGGTTCATATTATAAATTACAAAACAAGTTGCAACAAACAGATGTTTTCATCCTTTAAATTTATCTGAAAAAGCGCAACAAATGTAACGAGATGCCTAAGTCGGGCAAAGTATCTGCGATACAAGCGATACATTGTAAATGTATTTCACTAGTGAGATACAAATACATTTTACAAATGTATCTCGATACAAAGATACAGATACTCGAAAGTATGTCTAAAATACTATCGCGATACATTTGTATCGCGATACTGCCCAGCCCTGGTTTTTACTGACAAGTGGAATTTGAATTGGACTTAGAAATACGTTCAGGACGCTCATATTCGGTAAGACTACATTCATTAGAGTGTGGAACTAATGAACACTCAACATATGGGACTTCGATGCTATCGTAACAAAATTGTTTGTGCCATTGTACGAAGAAATTTTGTACACAGCTAGCAGAAAATGCAGTTCTGGGATTCCTTCAGTATGTAGGGATATAAACTACTGCAAAGCAATAAATAATGTTTTTGAGTTTGTTAGTACTGTCCAAAATGCTTATCTCGGTTCCAAACAGACTACTCTACTAAGGTACATCAGAGCATAAAAAAAAGGAACTGTAAGATATCATACCTTCTTTTTTTAGGCTGGAGAGTGAAAGTGGGATTTTTGTTTACTTGTCATGTTTCCACTTCTCTCCTCATCTATTTTTTGTCCCTCATTCTTGTTTTCAATTAGGAAGAATTGAGGGACCTCCTGCATCAAATCCTACTTGATGCCGGATGTTTCTTCATATTTAAAATTGTTTCTGCAATCAGTACACTTCGGAGTGTTGCAAAAAATATTGCTAACATAACCTGTACAAGATAAACAAAATTTCTTTGCATGATTTTTATAGTTAATGAATATTGATACCTGACGTCCTCAGAATATCGCATGAAAATTCTGAAAACTGCCAATATGATAATAATTTATTAAAACTAAAAATAGCCACACACTGTGCCTCGTGTTTTGAAAGTCAAAGGAGCGAGCGAGCAAGCAACTTAAAAGACACTTGCTGTGCAAGGGTTCATGAAACAAGAGTTCTTTGCCAAAACTGCGTTATTAGCCTGTGACCTTTGTTTAGCAGCATATCAATAAATATATGATCATCAGTACATGTATTAATTTTCTGCTTTATTTCGAGACAATGAAATATTTTTGGGTCATGTATGCCATAATTATCAAAGTTGCAACTAAATTGTGAATGATAAATCACTCTTTCAGGTACTGACTAATCCCATTACAAAGCCAAGTACATTGATTTTTTAGCGGAAAAAGATAACTCCGCCACATACAAAAAGTCAAGTCCTAGTATGAGGGCTGTGAGTGCCATTACATTACAGAACCATGGTATCTCAGCTAATTTATTGCACCAAATATGTTTTCTTTGAACTGGTGGGAAAGCTTTTTTCTAAGTGTTCATAATTTCACAGATTCTTTAATAAAATAAAATAGGCAACCAATGTTTTCTTTTTTTAAGTACTAGATTACCGGCACTTAACTTTTTTTAAAAAGTAGATGACCAGTAATACGTTTTTATATATTCGAATCACAGTTCGTTGTTAACACTAAATTGCAAATTTGTTAGCATTCAATATGCTCAATGTCGCACCCCTACATTTGATACCTGCAGGCAGAATTAGTATGGATACTGCGATAAAAACTTCGCGATAATTATTTGCCATCGAGAGAGCCCAAAACCAACGATGCATGGGCGTGCTTGTTCATGGAACTAAATTTGTCGAGAAAAAGTATACCTATTTCAAAGTTTCTTTGCGTGTCGTGTTGACCGGCTCGTTTTCTAAATAGTACATCGGCGAAATATTTCCTGCAAGTACATAATCAAGTGCGACGTAGTCGTCAAAATGATAATGAAAAGAATGAGCTCAAAGCGCCAGCCGCATTTGCCAAAGCACGGCACCTGCAGGCGTGAAGAGTGACTTTCCCGCATAACTTTGAATTTCAAGATGGATGAATGCACAACTCTGCTCCCAATGGGCGCGTTCACTAGCGGCTCCAGGAGTCAAGAAGTCAGCGCTCCTTCCACTAGACGGCAAAAACAGACTTCCGGTGCACATTACTCCCGAGTTTTCAGAGTCAGGCTCTCATGCACCGTCTCCGGAGACGGGGCATGAGGAGTCAAAGGAGCGTAGCATGACATAATTCCGGATCGCTGACAAAATTCTAACGCTAAAAGAGAAAAAAAGAAATGGCGGGATAAGCTGCATTGGTTTTGTCGCGGGTGTGGGGTTTGCTTGCTTTTGTCAGTGAAAAGTGCTCAAGGTAAGACATATAACGTGTTTGAATTTCTTTTTCAGGTAAGGCTCTTTTCGGAAAATGCATTGGACCATATTTTATTTGGTTTGAATATGCTAATAAACAACGCAAATGGTTCATTTGTAGCTGCGTCTTGATCGCCGTACGTTGCACGGAAACTCGGTGAATATCGACGATAGTCCTGTCCACGCTGAACAGAGCAAGGCAGGGTATGCACGCGACTTTGGTAGCCAGTTGGACACTCACGCAGAGCATGATCCCGATTAATGGTTTGTATGCGTAGCTAAATCGGGGTGTATGTTCGCTGACGCTCGCTTCGGCCGACAAAACCTTGATTGCCGAGTGCGGCCGAACTTCCTGTGCGTATACGAATACATTTTATAGGAAGTTCGTAACGAAGGGCAGAACAAACGCATGGCTGTATCAAAGTATCGCAACCGGTGGCAGAGATTCGCTGAGCTTCATATTTTGCGTGTGCTGGCGACGTTTTTCTCGGTTTTTATAATAGAAGCAGCCTTCGCAATGCCCTGCGAAGGGCTCGATGGCGTTGGATCGCTTCGAACAGCAGCGCTGATGTGTACAGTCACTCGCTTTTTCTTTAACGACCTTGTCAAAACTTCTTCAATACCGGCGTCAAATAAAAGACATTGTGCTCGGAATCGTCTGGTTCCATTTTATTCGGAGAGCGTCTGGCAGGGGAGGAAGCGGAAATTGCGTAGAAGCAGCTGAGGAGCCGTGTTTTTTTGTTGTTCAGTAGGCGCTCAGAAGACTCCGACTCGAGTTACTCCGTTCGGAGCTGAAGGAGCCGCTACTGAATGCGCTCATTGGAGCTTACATACAAGAACCCTAACCCACACTCACATGATTCAGTGATGTGATTGGCCTAAGCCATTTTGGAGCAGCAAAAGTGGCTTTTGGAGCAGCCAAAACAGTGTTTCGGAGCAGCAAAAAGTGGCTTTTGAAGAAGATATTCTTAGAAAAATAAAAAAATTTGTTTTAAGTGCTGGACAAATGAAGGGCACTTTGCTCGCCACAATAAACAAATTATGGTCAAGTTAGACCACCTGGGAGTCTTTCAACATGTTAACTTAAATGCCAATGACATGACACATTTTGCAATGCTTCAGTTAAATGATACATATTTATGTACCCGCTATAGATAAATAAGAACCAAACTGCACATATTAAATTTATTTGAAAATGACCAGCTTAGTAGTAGTAAATATCAAAGCAAAAAGTTGACTAGTTATATAATATAATAAATGGAATCAGTCTCTGACTGATAAAACACGTAACTACTGCAGTGCAATGCGAAATTGTACACAAGAAAAAGGTCCAGTACGACTAGCGGGTGCTTTTCCTTTTTACTTTTCGAAACTTTCTGCAAGGCTGCTGCAAGCCTCGGTTTGCCTTCAGCAAGTAATGAATGTCCACTTTCATTGTCTCCAAAGAGACATTGAGATATACCACAAGAGTACAGTGCTGTAGGCGTTGCCGAGCAATTCCAAAAAACCGCTTGCCACCGTTTTACTGGTTCCCGACGTGCCAGATTTTCAACAAAAGCAAGCAAATGCAAAGCAATGGATTGCAAGCATCCCGGCTGGTGCCTCTGTCGTGCAATCATGTTCGCATGCACGTGACGGCAACTTCGGCAGCTTGCAGTTGCACGCGCATCGTCGTGCGAGCGGAGACTGCTGTTCTATCGAAACCAAAACCATGCCACTCCGCTTTGTCGACAACTGGTTCCCAAATTGTATGCAAAATGTAACGGTCCAGCATACGACAAAACACAGTCCAGTCCAGCGGCGCGTGCTTGCCAGGCCGGCAGGCGAGGTACAAGCTAAACACACAGAAAAAAGAACCTGGGTGCATCGATGCAAGACATTGTGAGTCAGGGTCAAAACGTTCTTGGAGTGCTTTGTACAACGACTGAACTCGAGACAAACAAGCGCGCTGTGCAGGTTCAGCGTGCAGACATTGCCTTATTTGCTATAGCTAACTCGTTCACTAACTTTCTTGGGCAAGCTTTGACATGACCAGGGTCACTCTCAAAGAAAGCCACCGAGAGACCTGAGTAATCAATACTTCGACACAGCAGTCTTTGGGCTAAGGGTATTTTGTAGTAGCGCATGATTTAAACAAGGACAGAAATGTTGATGACCATGCGGCGGTCCTACATTTCAGTTTAGAAAGTGCCATATCTGCAGCGACGTGGAGACGGCAACACCCGACGTCATGCAACCACGGTGACTGGTAGGAAAGGACCAATATAGTTTTCCATGGCGATGCTTTCAGGAGCGAGTGCTTCAGCTCTGGTAACTCCTGCGGCAAAACGTGGTTTCATTTCACAACAGACAGCATGGCTGGTACCGGCACGCTACGTCGAGCGTCCGCATACACTGCATATATCGTTACAAAATGTTAAAAGACGCAAGACCAGACTCAGGATCACAGAGTCAAGAAAGAGCGGCGGCAAATGCCGCTAAAACTGTTGGATGATTAATGCAGGTACTTTGTGTCAGGCGCCGCTTGCCACCTAGCTCACGCAGGCTCAATTACGGTACTCAGTTCGGCTAAAGGCGACCGAGATTGGTCCTTGGCGCAGGCTTGCGCAATAATCACATTACTGATCCATGTGCGACCATGAATTAGCGTTGTGGAAGCGCACGATGAGAGATGATCAGAAGTCGTTTTTGTTACCGATGGAAACAAAAACGACTTTCAGAGAATGTAGTCTTCTCAGCAGCTTCGAATGTGTATACAATAAGCCATTCAAGGGGCTCGATTTCAGCTCTCCGATGCAATACAAAGGTCGGCTTTCTTGTACAAAGTGCAGGGAGTCAGAGACAAGTTAGACATCACTCTTTAGTCATTATCTAGTCAATGAAACGGAACAAGGTGGATGTTTCCACGGAACTATTCTTTCGATCTGCTGGATGTGACTTTAAGCGGTCGCATCACGATCATGAAAGGAGCTTTTCCTACTTTCTTTGACTTGTAATCGACTGTAGTCATCTATCGAAATAAGAGCGTCAACTCGGACGGTTTTGCACTCGGTGCATAACAGTTTGTGGACAGCTTTGTTAACGCTAGAACCTACATTCCTATGTGAGCATGAAAAATGTACCACCAAAGACATAGTAGAAGTTTAATGCCCTCAACTGAATTTTTTAGGCCGAACACCGCTTGGAGACATCGAGGTTTGACTATACTCAGATAAAAATGAAAAAGAAAATGCCTTGCATGATAGTGTGCAGATTCTAAGTACTTTGTTGACACACTTCATTTGGTCCAAATAAGTGCCACAGTAAAGGCTGAAGCGCATGTGAGCGATTTAGCGAGCGACGAAAAAAGCGACGGGAGTCGGTGAAGAGCAACGGAGATTTCTCACTGTCGCTTGTCGCGTCGCTCGGTTTTCAGATTTCTAGAAATTTCTAGAAAGGCTGTGTCTGCAGTGCTGTCCGAAGGAAAGTCGGACGACGCGTGTATCACATGGGAGCTCGTTATCCCACCCCCGCCTGCGTTCACGCCGCTTGGCGGCGACAGAATGCGGCTGCTAATTACAAATCTATTAACCCACTTGGCCCCGTCGTACACGCCGCCTCGCGGCGTCCAGCCAGCAACACAAGCCACGCTGTCCCCTGTGCACCTCCGGAAAGGGAGTCCCATACCCTTTTGTTCAGCGAAGTTTCGTCAACAACCTTAGTTTTTTTGTTTTTCAGTGCTAATCGTAAGAAAAGAATGCAGTGTCTAGCGTTACGTCCGACAGAACCCGAAATAAAAACTAAAGTTACGTCTGACGTAACTTTACCCCAAGGTTTCAAGTTACGTCCGACAGAACTCGAAATAAAAAATAAAGTTACCCCCACCCTCTCCTTGTTTCGACCTGGACGAGTTTCGTACCGGCGTAGGTCGTGGTATCGGCACGGGTTTGTGTAATTACTACCGCGTGGTGCACGTTAAAGACCCCAGGTTAGCGATTGTACTGCACTGGCTAACTTTCTCATCTACAGCTAAGAGACAAGTCACCTGTGGAGGCGTACTAGCATCAAAACTGTCTAAACATATGAGCAACACCGTTTTTCTAGATCATGGCACATATAGGGGCTTTAGACACTTTAGACGAGACGATGGGCCCTCAATATGTTGTACGAACCACGAACCAACACCCCAACACTGATGTCTCAGGCTCGCAGCATGCATACTGCGGTTTCCATTTTGTTACTGTTTTTCTTTTCTTTTGTGCGTCGCATCTGAGAAGTGGTTTCATATCAACAAAAAAAAATCCTCTTAAAAGAAAATTGCTCAAAAATTAAGGAGAAAAAAAAGCGTATATGACGGGCATACGCAGCCTCTACATACGAGGAACACACTTCAACCCCCTGAACAAACCTGGAGATACGGATAGAGCCGTGATTTTAACCAATATAAGAATGCTGCATCAAACGTAATGCAGAAGTAATTTATAATATTTTTGTGTTTACGTCGTGTTTCGTCCACAAAGCGTAACATTCAATGAGGTTCCCTAGGTTACACAGGCCGTAACTTATTTCCGTCGGACGTAACTGAAAACCTTGACGTAAAGTTACTACGTTACAGCTTCGAAGAACTCGTGTTGACAATTCACTTTACACGAGACTTTAGGACGGCACTTGAAGGCGTGAGTGGAGTGCCGTCGGACGGCACTTGAACGCTCTGCAAGGTTGCCGTCGGCCCGTCTCTACACACAAGTTCAAGAAACGTAGTGTCTAGAGTGCCGTCCCACGGCACTTTTGCGGAGCATTCAAGTGCCGTCCGACGGTACTCCACTCACGCGTTCAAGTGCTGTCCGAAAGTCTCGTATAAAACGGGTTCTCAAAACGACATTTTCCGAAGCTGAGTGTAGCATAGTGGTAAGATGTCGGTCTTACAATCAAGGGATCCCGGGTTCGATCCCCCGTGCGGACTTACTTTTTTGGTTTTGTTTTCTCGAACATTTTATTTTGCCGACGCATTTGGCAATAATTACATGTATTTTTTTTTTTTTTTTGATTAACACAGGAAGAAACGAATGTTGTCGCCGAAATTTCGCTGAACGAAATGGTATGGGACTTCGTTTCCGGAGGTGCATGGGGTACAGCGGGGCTTGGTTTTCCGGCTGGACGTAACTTGCATGGCGTGTACGACGGGGCCAAATGGGTCAAACGTTTTGTAATTAGCAGCCGGATACTGTCGCCGCGAAGCGGCGTGAACGCAGGCGGGGGCTGGGTTAACACGCTCCCCAGTCATGCACGCGCCGTCCGACTCTCGGACGGCACTTGTAAGCGCCAGTGGAGTGCCGTCGGACGGCACTGTAGACACAGCGTTCTAGAAAACGTCGCTCATCGCCTTGGTCGCTTGCTCCCGTCGCTTTCATACGGTTTGCCTCGTCGCGCGACTGACCGAGCGACAGCGAAGCGGGTTGCCGTCGCTTGTCTCGTCGCTCGCCTAATCGCTTGCATGCAGCCTACACATTAAAGAACCCGATTTATGCCGTCCCTTCAAACGACCATCGATCCCTTTGACCCACGCGGTAGTTCCCCGATCTTCCCCCAGAACCGGCCTTTGGGGTGGGCGACCTGTGCAGCCGCACAGGGCGCCATTCATAGAGGGCGCCGAAAGGGCCGCCGACTGAAAATAATATCTCTAAAGAACTTTGGATCCGCAGCTCTTTCTTTTTTTGTGTGTGTGTGTGAGCGACCCGCAACGACTCCAGACTCGCAATGCCGATCAGTGTTGCCAACTCAAAATTCAGAAACCCGCCACAAGAATCCCTAAAATCACTAAAAAAACCGCTAAGTTTATAGTGTTGCGCAAGAATAACTTTTTGACGCATTTTATTTCTTATATTATTTTAGAATAAGTATAAATATAGAAAATATTGTTAAAGCTACTCTTCTTTTACTTGTTCGACTAAAAACTGGCGACAACAGGTGGTATTAAAAAAAATGATGTCTGCGGGAAAACTGCTAAATTGGCAGCACTGATGCCGATCTCTTTCATTGCTGTTTTCTGTTGGTGAAAGACTGACCATCTCATTTGTCAAGGTAAGACATTGCACAATTGCATTCGACTTATTGGCACGGAGAACCTGAAGTGCATTTGTTCCATTTCCAGTGGACTGATCACTGCGTAACCCCCATCACTACGCGTGCACACCTGAGTAGCTTAAACTCAATTGTCGTGACACGAACATATTCATACGTAACGACTGCTAGTTTCTAAGGTCTAATAGGCCATATGCGAAATTTAGAGCGCCATCTAGTAGCGCGCCGAGAACTACGTCCGCCATCTTGTTAGTGGCGAGAAAACGAAACCAGAGACTCGACCGGCAAAGGCCCCATGTAAACAAGCGACCGCGCTTCGTGCGAGAGATGCGATGCCAACGATTGCTGCGTTCCGCTGCGGATGCAGCGATAAACCTTTGATTGGTGCGTGTCGTGAACGCAAACGTCAACAGGGTTCTCCTTTTTTCCTTATTTTTATTTGTTACTTGAGACGCAGCTTTTGACAAGAACAATTGGTGACAACGCGAAGAAACATGTGGACGTTATCGCGCGGCGTGAAGCCATTTACAACTATTAAACTGGGCCCTAATCTTTTCACGAAGTTGTGCCAAATTTGTTTATGACCTTCTTTTTTCTTTTATGTGTGTTGTACTGTCGGCCTGCCTTTTTCTTGATGCGCAAGCAGCTCAATGCATGCGGACGAGACCAAGGCTGTTAAGCGAGGCAAAAAGATGGCAGTTTTAATAATTTCTGCCACCAACCATAATTGAAGATGCGTATGGTTAACAGTGGTATGGTTAGGTTCATCGCAGTGGCTAAAACTTTGACGTCGGCGGTGGCAAAAATTTACGTTGCGGACGTCAAATGAAGCAACACGGGCAGTGCCAACTTCAATTTACAACCACTTTTTTTTTTTTTGTCGCAGCCGAGGTAGAAGTTTTGTTTTGTGCAAAAAAGCTCGGCGGTAGTTTTGAGAAAGTCACTGCAGTTATTCTGTGAGGTTTGAACAAATCTTCATTAATAGCGCAACATCCGTCAACTGTGCTTGAGGTCAATGCTATCTGAAACCAAATCTAGCCCTTTGCAACGCTTGAAAAATATTGCACAGGGCACAGTTTCTTTTAGAAGAACACAGAGTGTCCCACCAAAAACTCTCCGCCAGTAAGAACTAAAAAAAAACAACTAATTTTGAGTCATATATTTACGTGGAGGAGTATACCCTAAACAGTATGACTTCAAGCGTATTCGCATCGAAAAAAAGAATTAAAAGTGTTCTCAAAGATGAAAGGCATGACTGCCTAGCCCTTTCACAGGCCTGTGCACACGCTGGCGACAACAAGCTTCCACAGCGAAGGCGTAGGACTTGGTCTGCTGCTTCGTCGAGGTTGTCGCCAGCGTGCACAGGCCTCCGAGAGTTCTGTCAGACGGTTGCGGTAGGTTGTTTAAACTGTTCGTTCACATAATATGATCAGAAGGCGGAAAACAGTTGCTGCGGCATCGCACATTGCCCGTACGGCCGTCTTCGATGTCTCCACCGTGCTTCAGTACCGACAACGCTTGCCAACATTAAAATGGCGACGCTCTCAGTGTTGTCAGACCACAAAGCAATTTCCCATAAGGTAATGCTGAGAGCGCACGTGTTGCTGACTGTAAACTGTGCGAATTTTGATCGGCTCGGCCACTGTTCTTTGCGTTGACTTTGACCTTCGGGGTCCGTATCATGTAATCTGGTGCTATGCCTGCATACACAAGTGTCACGAGCTGCTCAAAATATTGTGGGATCTACTGAGGTCACATAGGAAGCGCCTTCGGCTTCTTGTAGAGGATAATTTTTGTGTTCCCGAGTCCTGGGTTTTTATCACTATAAATCACCACAAGCTAGCTTTTTTTGTATTGTTCCAATACGAATTACGGGTTAGGATGGCTGGTGTAAAATTTTATTTTTAGTCTATTGGCTAAAATTCTAGTGATATGCCACTCCCTCGAAAGAAACCATCAGGAGCGCAGTACACAAAACGAAAATTTGAACAAGATGGCGAATTCAGGAAGAGCGCAGATGCCCTGAAAAAAGTATTTGAAAGTACACAAGGGCCCCTCAAGTTCTGGTGAACCAGCAGAGGGAGAAAGATGGCACGAAACGAGCTCGACAAGCGAAGATTATTCCGATACAAAGGTAACTGAGACACCTCAGCAATATCCCGACGACGCCAAGTGCTCCACTGCCAGAGTAGTCTAGCTGTGACACTAAACAAGATGGTGATGACACATCGAATGAGATAAAGGCCGCCAGCGACGAACTGTCTGATCCTGCTTTATGGCCAAAGCTGACACCACAAATCCGGGACGCCATAGTCAGCCAAGGACCTGCGAATCGTTGTTAGGATGTTGTTCTCGACTAACAACGACAAAATCGCGACCATTCGCGCTGGGTCACTCTGGCATGTTTACTAACAAAGCGACGTTGGGTGCGAAAATGGGAAGGGGAAGGAAGGGGAGGGGGGAGGGGGGGGGGGGGTGCCACGGCCGCAGTTTGCCCAGGGCGCTCGCTGCTCTAAAACCGGCCCTGCTT
Source organism: Ixodes ricinus (assembly GCA_037355805.1). Classification (NCBI taxonomy): domain Eukaryota; kingdom Metazoa; phylum Arthropoda; class Arachnida; order Ixodida; family Ixodidae; genus Ixodes; species Ixodes ricinus. The sequence goes on from JAZHYW010022417.1 coordinate 100,054, forward strand.
CCCCTATCGAGATCGGCACTTACCGCTGGCTTGCACAGAGTCAAAACCAGACCATCCGTATCTGCGCCCTCTTTTGCTCCTTGAGGTGCTTGAAATTTACCACAGAAGGACGATCCCAACAAACGAAGCTCTCCAAAGACCGAGCGACCAACAGCGACCCGAAAGAGCAAAGAGCCGCCAGAAATTGCAACACTGAGTCGGCCGTGAATACATTTACAAATATCTCCGATTTTAGAATTTTTTTTTGTTGAAACAAATTTGTAAACTTTAATATGAATATTCTTCTATTATATTATCAATAGTTTCTGTCCAGTCCTAATTCGATTCGTTTTATTCAGGAACGAAACTGAAACTTTCTTTTCTTACCCTGGGAACGGTAGTATAGGTGTTAATTTCAGTTTCTTTTCTACTTCAAAATGTTTCCCATGAAGTAGTTTTTCAGCTAAAGAAATGTTTCGCGGAGACTTTATTTTGTGACATACGTGTCCGATTCAGACACTTCGCAATATTTTTCAGGAGTTCAGTCTTTTCTACACTGACGAGATCCTCAGGATTGGACAAGATCCATATCATCTGCAGTTT